>PVIR01000507.1:0-173589 GCA_004026965.1 Petromus typicus
TCTGGAAGGAGAAATAAAATGAGTCTCACTAATCCAGGCTATGCCAATCCTTTTTTCTATAAAATTCCAGAACAAAATATGGAAATGTGAGTCTTGGTTCAACTCTGAAATTTCATTTTTAACTGGAATTGTCTATGTTTTTGTTTGTCCTGAAAATGTGACTGGGCTGGTCAAACTATTCTACAATTTCATGAAGAGATAAATTTCTGTAATAGTACGACTAACAAAACAATGAGTTGATGGTATGCATTATTGAATTTCTTGTGCTTTTGCATGAATGGCTAAATTCTTGAAATAATTATTTCTTCCAAATTATTAGGAGTCCTTTTTAATTGATAAAATTGCATCTCTGACTCAAGACTTGACAAAAAATTAGCATTGAAAGAAATACCATAAAACATATAAATAGTAGGATGTTGCTGTAAAAAAAACACTGAGACTGTCATGTTTTCTGGAGGAGAGAGTTTTTACAGAAGGTGAAAATCAAAAAGTATTCCAACAGCATTTTTAATAATTTTCATGTAAACATTAAACAGTCAGCTCAAGTATGACCATGTTGTACTTTGAATGCTTTTTGTTAGTTTAATACTAGATTCCTAGGAAAATTAAATGACAAACTACTTTTGACTCTTTTAATTTACCATAATTTCAGCCTTGTTAATAGAAACTTGTCAGTCGAAGGTTCTCCCAATATTTCATACACGTGCTAGTCTTTTTTTTAAAACAAAGGTCAACTGTAAGCTTGGCTTTTTCTTTTTAAAATTTCATTTCCTTGTCTTTTAGATATTACACTTTTTCCACAATGATTTGGCATACTCATTTTAAGATGAACAAATTTAATTTCATTCTTGGGCAATTCACTTTTACTTATTTCAGAGTAGCTCTTTACTACATTAGTGAAAGCAACCTAAGGAAATGGAATTTGTGAACCAGCACCAAAATGTTCCAGTGTTAGATACGTTATGAATGGGTGTGATGTTACACTTGTTGAAGTAGAGCTTCCTAAAATACAGCCATATAAAATGTACCTACCATAGTTGATGAAGTATTAAAACTTTAGAATCATTTGAATCATCTTGAAAAAGCTGTTTTAAACATGTGACGCTAAATAATTCTACAGATTTTATCTTGATTTTTCCAAATGGTGTCGAAAAAGAGGGAAAACAGCACTCATAAAATTAAAAAAAATAATGTCTTAATATTTCAAGGGGGACTTGGTTATCAGATGATATGACTCAAGTATCCTTTAGAGTTTGGAAGAAAGGAAAGTAATTTTTATTCTGTATTTATATCTCGCTTTAGAGACTGGCAGAAGTGTAGATGGCCAAAAAGAGAGGGACCAAATGTAAAACAGACTTTAGAGAGAAGCATACACAATTAATACCATCTTCCCTTAGGAAAGAAAAGAACTGTATACATTCCTATCTAAAACATTAGTCAATTAAATCTTGTATTTCTGGGGGAAAAAGATACTGCCTGTATTTTCAAAGTAGGTAATAAAGGTAACTTTTTAGAGGCATAAACTCCGTCACTGATAGATTCATATATTGTATTTTAAATTTGCCATTCAATGTATGCACTGAAAATACTAACATTTTTACTCTAAGAGTATTACTAGTCAGTAAGAAGCAAATAGACATGATTTCAGCTGGGAAGGAAGATAACAGATTGAGTTGTAGATTAATAAGAGTTGGGAAGCTCTTCCATCAGAAATTAGATACTTCTGTATGCAGAACATTATCTTCTCCCAATCCACCGCAAGAACCCTAAGCCTAAATAAATTTTATATCAAGGATCCCCGACTGCCAAATTTTGTCTACTTATCAAATACAGACTTCCCACATGATCACGAAAACCAATGAGCTCCTTTTTGCAAATTGTATGAATGTAAAGCCAGTCTACAAGTATGAACTCAGATCATATAACAAAAGTGTTGGTCCAAACTGAGTATGCATTCTAGCATATCTGTCTTGTCGTACAACTGTATCTTCCTCGCTCTCCTTTTAATCCAAAGTATTGGACTAAATTAAACCTCATTGCTGAATTACTTGGTCATCCCCTCAGTGCTGACACCAGAGTTGCTCTTACTTAAGGGATAGATTCTGCAGTGAGTAAAACATGCTGAATCACGCAATTATAAGATGCTTAGACTTTCCTTACTTTGTAGATCCCAGGAGTCTACATAGTGCTTCTTAATAAGCTCTGTCCTTCCTGTCACATCAAAACAAATTATGGGTCTTTGGTTGACTTTTGAAAAGATTGTTGGTGTACTCTCAGAACCTTAGGATATGGGAAATATTATCTTATTAAAAATGAGGGTCACAGCACTGTAAGTGGGTCCACACAGAGGAATAAAGGAGGAGTATTCATATCTCCCTGGTTCTCATATTCAGAACAAGATTATTGACAGGGGATAGGTTGCGTCAGCCTCACAATTTAAATTTGTTCCCTGTATCCTTCTCACTTTTCCTAAGCTTTGATATTTTAATTTCTGTAAGCTAATTAATAAAAGTATATCCTACTTTTAAAAATTAGCTGTGCCTTCATAAAAAGATTTTCTTTCACCTTTAATTAATTCTGACTGATAACATATTTCACATTGTTAGTGAATTATTAGTCAATATTTCTAATTTAAAAGCTTTCAAAGTATTGGAATATACATGATTCTGTTCTTTCAGTTACTGGAAATAATTATTCAGTGAAGAACAAGTCAGTGCCAGGTATATTCAGAGAAATGCAATAGGAGTAGAAAGTTTAAAAAATTGGAGAAGTTGTTAGAAAACACTGACTTTACATTATCTTCTATTTGTTATAAAATGTGTGTCATACTGATAGTCTATTAAAGTTCAGTATGTCTTTGATGATTTACAGATATGTGTGTATTCCACTTACAAATTGAGTAGATGGAATCACTGAAAATACTTATTCTCAAATTTTTAGCAGTACAAAATTTTTTAACTTCACTAAGAAAATGTACAGTTCAAAAAACACTTTCAAAGTGAGACACCAATGGACAGACATCATGGATTAGGCAGGCACAGGACAGGCTCAACGGGGGCTGCCAACATTTTCTACATTTGTTAGCATCTTCCTGTCTCAGTTTGCTTGACAATAACGAGGACAATAAATCACAATTAATATCCTTAGGAAAGTGAGAACCTCCGGTTCAGTTATCTGCATCATTCAGTCCAACTTCATGTTTTGGACACTAAAGGAGGTGCTAAAATGAGTCAGAATGGATTTCTACTCCTTTTATGTTCCCCTGTCCTTCCATCAACTCCAGATGGAAACAAATTCAAGTCATACAACAGTCTCCATTGAAAAACTACACATTTCCCCACAGACATTTTGCTAGTGTTTAATACATTTTTCCAGAGGAATTCTTTGTCTATAAAAACATGCAGAAACATGAATACTCTTTTAAAATTATTTCATGTAAGGGAAAATTAGCCTCATCCCTCATTATGCTATTGCCACAGAGCTAGTGTCAGGAAACTCAGGTTATTTCCAATTTATACCCTACCCATAGCTGATTACATTCAGCCCCATGAATTTAAACTCCATCTATATGATAATGACTCTTCAATCTGAACCTTTAGCCATAACCTCTGCCTGAAATTTTGGGCTTATCTATTCCTACCCTCCAAAATTTCCACTTGAAGACTTAACTTGTCCCAAACCAACCTCTCATTTCTCCTTAATTTTAAACTGTCTTTCTTGTGCCATCTTACCTATAGCAAAAAATAAGGATCACTATCTATCAAGATGCTTTCCAAAATATCTAAAAAGTATTATCTCCCCCTTTCCTTCACTTCCAGTCTATTAGTAAGTAATCTGCCTCCTTCTATATCTCCTGACCTTCATGAGTCTCATTCATGTTCAAGCTACTAACATTGCTCCTGAACAGTATGACTCTGTTTCCTACCACACTCTCACTTTTCACTGGACTTATCTCCTCCAGTCAAACAACCTTGTCCTAAAAACCTAATAAAACCAAATCACTCTAACGGCTTAAACTCCACAATGTAAAGTAGCCTGAGGATAAAACCGTTCCAGGCTTACAAAGCCATCTGTGTGCCAAGCACCTCTCCATCTTTCTGACCACATACTCCATTCTCTCTCCACATCCAGTTCACACGGTGCCCATCTCATGGGGTTTTCTTCCTTCCCACATCAGACCAAGATCGAACCACCACAGGGTGTTGTTCTTGGCATTTCCCTTTGAAATGCTCTTCACTTTCTCTTTGGCGCAGCTGGTTCCCTATCATTCAGATCTGTTGCATTTTTTTCTTTCTCCCAGACATCCTTGCTGGCCAACTAGTTCCAAGAAACCACCAGCTCTTTCTACCTCAGCAGATCACGCAGCAGATCACTCTCAGACTTTTATTGTTGTGGTTGTTTAATTCTTCATTTACCTATTTTCTAGCTCCTCTAAATTCCAAGCTCCATGAAAGCTATGCCTGGTCATGCTGGTGGCTGGTATGTGGGAGGCATCTGATATTGTTAAGTACACAATACTCTGGCCATTGAAGTTTATTTTTAATTAAAACATTCACTTTTAGATGGCGATTTATATTTGGATGTTGATGGCTGTGACAGTTAAGGTGCAGTGTGCCCTCGTTGGATCTGGGAGCCACTGGGGTGCTGACAGAATACATTTCTGAGGAGAGTGTCATGGAGGTGTGACGCTGAGGTTTGTATCTGGTCCATCACCCCTTCTCCATCACTGTTCCGCTGTGAGCTAAGAGCCTTCCCGTGCCACACCTTCCACCACAATGCTTCTGTCCTGAAGCCATCTTACCACAGACTAAATCCCCTTAAGATATGACACAAATTAAACTTCTCTTCCATTACATCGTAGGTGTCAAGTACTGTCTCCAGAAATGGAAAAGTTAATACACAGGATCCTCAAACCAAGACTCTTCAAAACGACAAGTTTCCTTAAGGATATAACATCCAGGAAAACTCTTGGCTACTCTGAGCAATTTTATTTTTTAGGGGGTAACATTACCCAATTTATTTTTATCAGCTCTCCTAATTACTAATTTAACTATGTATTTCTTTGCTTAAAATTTATCTCCCCCTAGTAAATATGTAGTCTCTCTACAGGAGTGTTTTTGTCTCTTTATTTACTTCTGAGCACACAGCCTTGGATAATAACTTGGACGGCGGCATTTAAAGTTAGATGTTGAAAGAGTGAAGACAAGATGTAACTGATAGTAATTCAAGTCTTCTCAATGTATATGGAGGAAATAAATGAATATTCTTGCCTACAAAATGGGCAAAATGTTTTAAGTAAATGCTGTTGATCATGTGACTATAGATTTCTTTCAGTGTTCCCATAACTGTAATCCCCGGAGATCTTGGAGAAATCATTGCCAACATCTTTCCTCATTTATTATTTTTTTTTGAGGCAGGCTCTCTCTTTGTAGGCTGGGCTCAAGCTCCCTGCACTCTCCCTGCCTCAGCCTCCCTAATGCTTGGGTTACAGGCACGCACGGCCACATCTGCCATTTTGTTGCAGATTTTGATTCCTAAAAAATGAAAATTAAAGGAAATAAATAAACCAATTAAAATTATCTTATCTTTTCAGAGCAAGCCAAACTTGAGAGTTCAGTAATTACCAGCAGCTGATTATCATTTGGGGATAATTGAGCACAGAGAAGAAAGTCAGACTGGAGGGAGGAAAAAACAGAGGGGCAGTTTCTGTGCTGCTCAGGATAAGACTTCTCTTGTTCTTTTTTTTTTTTTTCATAAAAGCCTTAAAGTCTAGGGAAATAAAGCAAAGTTTATATTATCATAAGTCTAAGGAGAAATTAATAAAATGCAGTGGGGAAATTAAATCGAACAAAAGTGCAATGAGCCATAGTTAAACTAATTAATTAAACAGATTTTGATATGTATATAATGAAACTGCCAAGGAATTAAAAATAAATCCAAGATTTTAAATCAGTGTTTTGTATTCAACAAAACACCAAACAACAATGCCCACAAAATTTGTGCTTTTTACAAGCAGTTTCTATGATGAATTCCTCCCTTTTTCCTGCGCAGCATCACCTTTGTTTTCTGTCAGTTGTAAAGAAACTGTGTTCTCCGTACTACGCAGAAGTCTTAAGAATACTGCGACCCTTTCTACATTCTTAGGCCAATTTCCAAACTATGTAACTTGGTTGGGACATCAATTCTGAAACAATTTATTTTTTCACAACACGTCTGCCACTTTCCAGAAAGCCACAAAGATTCCATTGTTTAATGCACCACTAACTTAGTGAGTCTAATGCACAGAAGGTGAGCTATCAAGACAAAAAGCAGGGAGTCTCCCTGGTCGAACTTCAATCCTAGGCTTGATATTTCAGAGGACTGAAATCCTGTACAAATCACTGGGCTCTCATTAGCTTTCTTGCTGCAAAGTTGCTGTTAAATGTAAAATTCTAGAATCCCATAGTACAATGTCTGAGAGATACCTTAACTGAAGGCATGTGGCATCATGCCTAACTTGTGAATATGTTATAATTTCCAAAATTTTTTTTGAAAGTTCTAGCGTGTTTTTCCACCAGGATTATAGATTAGAAAAAATGATGAGTTATAGAAAGGTTTCTAGATGATTCTACAAAACCTTTGTTGACCAGAACACTGTTTTCATCAAGAGTTTAGTTACTTTTCTCATTGATGATAAACTATGGCACCCAAGGGTAATGGAAGAGAAGTTTTTGTGTGTGTGTTTTTAGCTCACCGTGTGTAGAGGTTTCAGCTCACTGTGAGCAGGCTCCATGGCAGGGCAGCTTGGGAGTGGGACATGACCCAGGAGAAACAGTCCACGGCAGGGCAGGCAGAAAACAGCTGCAGTGAACCAAGCCTCCCTTTCTCTTTTATTCCATCCAGATTAGGAGCCTTTTGGGTGGTTCCACTCATACTCATTATCCACACCCATAACTGTGCTAAAACAATTTAGGGACCACATACCCTTAATCCCAGTATCACATATCCTAGATCCAGTCACCTCTAGAAAGCTGCACCTACAAGCACATGAGTCTCTGGGTGGGACATCTAGACGCAAGCCTTCTTAGTGGCTCCCTGGCTAGGGTGCTCAAGTAGTGCTGGGTTTTTTTTCCCTGCCCTTAGCAGGGAAAGCCTGGGAAGCCTTCAATTTCAGACTAATGTAATAAAAATTCCTCCTATTTGGCACCTAATCATGATATCATCATTTCTCCCCTTTTCTGCAATAATTCAAGCATGTTTAGCCTATGGAGATAGAAAGACAAATCGTTCATGGTCCTTGTCTTTAACAAATCCAGAGTCTCCAAAAGCAGACAAGTGAGCAAGCATTTGTAGCCCTACAGGTGATGGAGGTTTTCCCGGGATGGTGAGCGCTTAACTTGACTCCGAAGTAGGCCTGAACAAGAGTAATTAGGGCCTTCCGGTTTTGTGTTTAGGTGAATTTTCATTTCAGACATCAATATTCCTTAAATTGATATATTAAAATGCCATTGCTTTAGACTCTTGTTGCCCATCTAATCAGATTTTAGATAACCTCTTATGTGCATGTAAACTTCATGAAATCTTAGCAAAATATATATCTAAACAACTATCAGCCTCTGATTGTAAAACAGTTCTTCCCACTCTCGATATAGAACTACGTTAAGATCTACTTTGAAAAAATGCTGTGTTTGCTCTTTTCATTATCTGAAAATCATTTCCCAAAGGAAACTCCTGGAATATGTTAAATTGAAAACAAAACTGAGGTTAGCATAAATAATTTTGTTTTAGCCACAGTACTACAGTGATTGCCCTGATGTTTGCCAATCAGATGTTTTGCAGAGCTGTGGATATCCGGAAGACATACTACTCAGCATGGATGAGGCCCAGGGTTCATTCCCTAAAACCACAAGAATTTTTTTTTTGTCTAAAGTTTGTTACCAAATAATTGGCATTTTCATTTTCAGCCTTCAGTAACTTATGATGCATTCCTGAACATGTCCTTAGCATGCAGATACTGTAGCCAACAGAGAATAGCACTGTAACTGTTTATTGTCCGTGGAGCACATGTATGACTAAAAGCTCAGTAGTCAGTTTTCCACCTAGAGTAGGAAGATGATTTCTCATAGATTTGGAAGATGACAAGGAGACTTATTCTCAGATGGAGGGCAACTTGATAGAGGACAAGCACCATGTCAACATCGTTGACAGTTATATTCTGAGCACCTGGGACATTACTGATACACAAAATGGTTGCACAAATAACAAAATACATTTACAAATTTTAATTTTGTATTTAAAAGGGGATCAAAACAATCTTAGGATCTACTTGAGTCTTTCCCAAACCCACTAAGGCTACACTTTCCTTTTCAGGAACTAGGCAGATGAGGAGGGAGCAGCTTCCTCCCCCACCTTAGCCTTTCGCATTCATCCCTGTGCCTATTCATTGCTATGGGGACCAGCAACCAGCTCTCTCACGTCTTTAATAGGGGCTGAACAGCTACCTTTACAACTTACAAAAAGCAGTAAACCTCTTTGACTGAAAACTGTGCAGTGTAAGTTTCAGCCAGCTCAGAATATGACACCAAAATCACACGGTGTATTTACGCAAAGATCAGACAGCATCCAACTCTGATAAATGCTGTGATTTTGACTATCAACCTTGGATATCATATAGGAATGTACTAAAACTGTAGATGAGATTATTATAATTCATCACTGCTATTGGAAAGATATCACATTCCAAGTTTTCCCTACAATATGGACCAAAGTCATCAATTTAGATTTAGCAATCAGGCCTGGAAAGACCTGTTGAGAAGTGTAAATATATGACAGATAAGGAGTTTATTGAACATGAGGATTGTTGTCCCTTTTGAGTATGCACACAAAGAAATAATACTAAAATTCCAGTTTCCAAGCATCTTTTAGCATTTTGGTCAAGATATAGTGTTAATGGACAGACTACTTTGGTCAAGATATAGTGTTAATGGACAGATAACTTACTTTCACATTTTGGGCAATGCAATATTGTACATTTTAAATGTATTTCATTATTTTACCTTTGAAGTTTACTACACCAACTGCAGTTGAAGCCAATCTGAGAGGACACACAGGGGCCGCAGCTGTTGAACTGGAGACATGCTAGAGACAGGGTAGAAGACCCTCATCAACACTAATTGACAGTGTGGGCAAGAAAAGACCATTCATCCAAAATTAGAATCATCATCCATCTCTATACACACACTAGATCAGAATATTTATGCATGCTGACCATATTATAATTACATAATTAACACAATAATTATTAGCATAATTATTGAACAGATCAGATCACTGAACTTTCAAATCACTTTTCCTAGTTAGCTATGTGCATATATTAACTCACTAGGTAATGGGGTCATCTCCACTGCTGAAATGTTGGTAATTTTTGACATCTGTAGTTCTACTCGGTGATACTCATAAATTGTTCTTCTTCGAACATCTATGAAAACAAAAACAGGAAAACATGAACTTTCAACAGTTTTATACTTACAAAGATATCATTTTCCCAGACTAAAGCTAAAGTTTTAAGGAATGCATGGTAATGAAAAATTTTCATAGTCGAACATTAATGTCATAATAATAATGTGATAACTTGAAAGAATAGAATAAAATTCTAAATTTTAGAATAGAATAAAATTCTTTAATAATTCCAAAAACAGACAAGTTATTTTCTTGTAGCTTATTAAATACAATTAATAACAGTGTGTAAACCTCAAAATTGGAAGACAGCAGATTTTAAGTGTTCTCAGCCCACACGCGCACGTGCACACACACACACATACACATACACACCTAAATGACGCCTGGGTGATTAACTGGACGATGGTAATCACTTCGCAGTGTACACACCTATAAAATCATTGTGTCATGTGTCTTATAAATACACAACCTCCACTTGATGGTTATAGCTTAGTAAAGTTTGAGGAAGAATAGAAATGTAAATAATTTTTTAAAAAGTGTTGCTATGTATTAATGTATAGTAGATAGATTTAAAGAAGGCTAATAATTAACATTTATGTTACATAAAATAATTTACAATAATTCATCAGCACATCCATCAGGGTCCCTGAGAAAAAGCCTAGATGGAGACTTGACAAGAACTTTCATCACCAGAAATCATATAAATACAAGCAAATGTATTTTAAAACAACACAAAACAAATCTCTTTCAATGTATTTAAAATCACCATCTTAAGCCCTACTAATGAGTGTATATGGTTTTGGTGAATGCAAACTGAGAAGCGGTGTTATCTGTATTTTGTTTCATTTTTGGAATTCTGGCAAGGGTAGTGATGCATTTTCTAAATAATATGTCTATCAGGAATTATTTGAGGGGCTATAAGTTATTTAAACATATTACAATGTCCAACTTTATTTTAGAAAACATTTAATTTGTATGGGTCAGCAGACCCTTTCTCTAAGAAGGATGAGCTGCTCATATATTGCTTTCCCAAGTATTCTTCCAAACAAATCAGTTCTCAGAAGTAACACTTGACCCCAGAAGATCACTTGGGCTGCAGTCCGGAGTCTTCCTCTAAAGTTTGGACAGACTTCATGTGCTGTTTGATACATTAGTATTCTTTTCACTTCGTGTCACAGTTTGAAAAATCTCCACTAGTGACAGTGGCTGGGAAGCCCCTGGGAGCTAATTATGGACCATGCATATGGAACGAGAGGCAGACAGACAATTTTTTGATGCCAGCTCAATTACCTGCTCCAAACCTCCAACTACTGGGAGGGGATGACTGAACACCACCAAATTAACGAGAATGATTTGTGTTTGATAATATGCCAATCAAGGGCAGCTTCCAAATGGTCATTTCTGTACTCTTTCAGAGACACCTCTGTCAAAAACAAGTCATTAGCAAGTTTTTCACTCATTGGAACTGCCAGTGCAAAGGGCTTTTATTTGATTCCAGAAATGTATTTAGTTTAAGCGTCTTCTTAAAAAAAATAAGCCAAAATGATGTAAGCCCAAATGTTGAGATTTGGTGGTGGCAGTTCAAATTTAACTAGTCTATTGCAACATCAAAAACCAAGATTAACTGTACATTGAGGGGCTTGCTAGCCACTGCTGGGGGGCCCACAGACTACAGATTTCTAACTAGTGCTGTGGCTCCCCTGACCCAGGAGAACAAAAATCCCTGCTCCTCGACTTGTGCAAAAGTTGTAAAGTGTACTTTTGCAATGTTATTACATCTCACATAATTAAATACATTTTTTTCAGAAAGAAAAGGAAATTGTGACTTCTTTAAATGAAATTTGGTGAAATGCAGTAATTTTCCTCAATTTAACCTCAAACGTTCAAAAATACACAAAAATTAATGCTACATGACTCAGATCTTTGGCACTCATGCAACGGGGAAAGCCCTACACTGTACTGACAAAGAACAAAACTCCTTTCACCAAAATTCAACTGGAAATATTAACATGTGGGCAGGTTTATACATGTGTGCAAGTAGTAGTAGTCAAAAATAGAAATATTCTCTATGCAGTAGGAAAGTGTAAGTCAAAACAGAACTATATGTTATCTAATATGGAGGAAAGTAAGAAATAAAGTAAGGATAAATATAAATTTGAAGGCGACTATGGAAGGAAGAAGTGGAAAATTTAACATTTGAGATTATAATTTAAAGACTAGATAATGTAAAATAAGTGAAACCATGGTTACCTATTTCTTCTTTCGCTAAGCTGTTCCTAAACAAGTGTGTACACGAGAGCCTACGCAGCTCAGGAAGACAGCCATGCTATCTCATATAGAACAAATGCTATTGAAGGAATTTCCACTTTCAAGAAAGCTGAGGAAAAATGACACAATTTGCTGAAGATGTAGACTGAGCAGCCTTACATGAATGAAAGGCTGAAAATAATGATGGAGGTGCAGCCCTTCTGAGAAGGGCTCAAAGTTGGTTCTGTAGAACAGTCAGACAACCAGGTGTGGTGAGGCACACCTGTAGTCGCAGCAGTCAGGGAGGCTGAGGCAGGAGGACCACAATTCAGCAGAGACCTGTCTCAAAACACATTTCTTTAAAAAATTAAGCAAAGGCTTGAGGGTGCAGCTCTGGGTGTGGGACCTCGGTCCATGCTTAGAGCCACAAAAAAGTAGATTTGGCTGGGCATGTAGCTACATGAGAAGGTCCTCAGTTTAATCCCTACAAATTCAAAAAGTAGGGAAAAATAATTTATTGTGCCTTTACCATAGTTTTACCACATTTTGACTTCATTTTTGATTACAGTTGCTAAGTGACTATGATGAATGTATCCTACCACCAAAGCAAAGTTGGGATTTTTCCCTATGAGGAAAATCAGTTATAATTATGACAACTAAAAGTTTATTATTTCCAAAATATACTCAGACACTACCTAAACACATCTAATATCATTCTCTGTTTATCAAATTTTCCATTTAAAAATGGTAATAGTGTCTAAAAGCATATGGCAAAATGGAGTATCTAAGGTTCAGAGGTAAGGACAGTGATATGACATCGATGAAATGCAATTTTTTCAATCCATGTAAAGTAATGTTCATGTTCAACACCTCAAGTTCATTTTTTGACTGTTAAATATGTGTGATATTTGAAAACCAGGATGTTCAGCTGTTTCACTGTAAATATAAGAAACAGTGAAAACCTGGTTTGCATAAATTGTGAAATAAACAGTTTAGAAAAAATATTATATATCTTGAGGGGAAAACAGGCCACACAAATATTTTCAGATGACGCCCATTTTAGCACCCGTGCTTTTCTGTATCTACACGATGTAAACAGAGGACTGGATAAGATACTGGACACGTGGACAGCTAACTCTTCGTGGTAGATTTAGAGGGCATTTCAATACTCCTGTAAGTTTTCTGTCATTTTCTGTTCCTCTGAATTAAGATGTCCTGTGCTTCCACTTGTAATAAGTTTACTTCATGGTCATATTTCTGAGATGAGTAATGAATGTCACATGCAGATCACCCTTGGGTCACATCTAGGGACATTGAGACAGCTGGCCTCTGTTTCCAAAGTTTTATAAATAAAAGTTTACAAAAACAGAAAGCATAAGACCTAGGAGGAGATATGTTTAAAATGAGTAAGTTCATAGCAGAACTGAGCCTTTCAGAGAGAGCGTGTGAAAAGAAGTCACAGAAATTAATTCATATGTCCAAGGTAGTATGACCAATACTTTCACTATAGTATCTTTTATACTGTGCATATTTTTAACTAATTTTCATGTTTTATTATTTTTTTTAATGTAAGGGTTAATTTCATAGACATTAGAAGGAGTAATTTCTCTTGTAACCTCAGTTATTTATCAGTTTACTAGACAATGAATTCTCTTTGATATTTATACTTCATAAAATGCTATCTGATCTTATTTGAAAGAAAAAAGCCTGCTTTAATAGCTATGTCTTCCAAGTTGGCACTAACATCAGTTACTTTTTGGAAGCCTGGAAAAGCTGAAAAATGAGGTTTTTGGTTATTGATGCTGTATGGGGAAAAATCTCATTAACAAATTAATCAGAATTTCTTTACAGATTATTGAATGCTCTGTCAAATTTTCACCCGATCTGATAAGATCGGAACAATGACAGCGTTCTCACAGGGAAAAACTATTCCCAACACTGTGGCTCACATTTCCCTTTCACCACAACTACATACACCAAAATTCTGGATTTAATAACTCACATCACCAAATGATTAAAGAACAGAAAACTGATCTTGTGAGAACAGGGTCCTATGTAAGGCACCTTGACATTTAGAAGAAATGAAATCAGTTATTACTTAGGATAATGATCAGTTGGCCCTAAAACCCATTTAGGGAAAGGAAAAAAAAAGAGGTAGCAGAAATAAAAGATATAATTCCCCACAGGACTACTCTTAATATGGAGAGTGTCAAATACGTGAACAGAATTTTGAAAAGCATTTAAATATTTACCTAAGCTCTGACGACACGGATAGGTAACATACAGACTTTTAGAAATAATCTGTTTCTTAGGAAAAAAAATACTTTTATAACATGTCTTATGCTAATCTTGGGTTATCTCGATCTGTGTCATGAATAAATATGCCTTTTTTAGCTGGGAATTTAATACAATCATATTTCTCTTCTTACACAGAAGCTCATGTAACAAACACTGCTGCACTTTATTAAGTGGGAACAGATTTCTAAGGAGATTAAAATTTTCTGTTCCCAAAATGAATTTGAAGTAGAATGCATCCATTCCAATTTTATTACTCCAATATGGTCTCATCTAATGGCAGGGACAGGGGCATTAGAGTCTCACAGCTTCCATTCCATTTTGGCTAATTTTCTCTGGACTGAGTATTAAGGTCAACAGGAAATGTGAATGTAGCCTAAGCTCCCCTCTTGCCTGAGCGAATTTTTTCTCTGAATTGTGTCTGCGTAATATTTTTTAAGTTGGATGCTGAGTTCCAAGCTTCAGACAAAATCTGCTATTTAAATTCACAAGAAATTTGCAAATGTATTCAGTGAAATTGATAGCATGAAGGATATTTGCCCCTTATACTCTACCAGTTACCCTTTTACAGCATAATAAGCAGTCTAAAGTTACACCCTGGGACCCTGGAGTCTTAGCAAAGTTTGATCAAGGAGAACATATTAACACAAAATTGGCATGCTAACATACATGTGTAAAGTCATTCTTTGTATTTCAGGATGTCTTTTTCCCCTAAGCAATGATGGATTGGAGTATCAATGTGCACTGAAATGCCTCATGAGCAAGCTGCAAATAAAATTCTTCCAGGGATGAAAAGAACCAACAAATAAATGAAAACTAGTTTCCTTTGACTTGTGCAATAATTGACTCAGGCCATGCTTGATTTAACACCCCTGAAAAGGAGAATGTGAGAACACTCCTCCTCTTGCAGAAGCCAACCTTGGCTCTCCCAGGGCTCAGCCTCTTATTTAAGAGTTCTGTCAGGGCGCCTTTATGTTGTCTCCCCATACCAATATATCCTGGCTTTGTTCTCTGGACAATTTAGTTTCTGGAAAATCCGCCTTGATTGAACAATTGCCTTGAATATTACCTCCCACAAATCCTCAGCTAATAAGGACAGAATCATTCCAGGATGCCTGATCTTCACCAAACGGAATTGCCCTATATGAATGTCATTCTTGGGGAGGAGAACCCTTCTAACAATTTCAGCCAATCCCTTCCTCTGAAAAGTCTAGTTTCTGCTCCATTTAACTTTCTGTATTTGAAAGATGTCATAATTAGAATTGGCTCAAGTGAAAAGCAGTAGCATACACATGTGATAAATTAAGTCTACCACTCTAATGAAAGAAAAGAAGAAAAAGAATGTCGAACAAAAAGGAAAGAAATGATCTGATCTTTGGACACATGCTGTTATTATTCCTGGCTTTAAATAAATCCCCTCATGACGCAAACAAGCAATACCAAAATCCTTCAAGCCTTCATCCGGAAGGTTCTGAAAATAAAAAAGGAGTTTTAGAAACCAGAAGATTTCAGAAGGTGGATGTTTACACGGTTGGAACTATTACAAAATGTAGCAAATAGTTTGGGTTTTTTTCTTTTCTCTCTCTGTCTCCCTGTGGGTGTATATGTGTGTGTGCGCATCTGTGTGTTAGGATTAGGGATGAATCCATGATCTTCATGTGCTAAAGACATGCTTTACCAGTGAGCTTTCCATGAAGCAACATTTTTATTTTCTGCTATGATAAACAATTGTATAAAGTCCTCCTTTTTAGAAAATATAAAGTAGATTAGATAGGCAAAAATAATTTAAACAAAAAAAGAAAGAGACATTGTCTCTGGTAGGAAAAGCTTCAGTTACCCTCATTTACATTTTTATTTATCTGAATTTATACTTTTTATTTTTGTTTAGACTCCCAGATACTTTTTGCACAAGTGTTCAATATCAAATGTCACAAAGCTGCTCTTCTGATAGACTTACTAAAAATAAACAAACATGGAAAAATCATGTGCCTGTCAACCAAATACTACATCACTATGTTAAATGCTCCTCGTGTTAACACTATAATTATCACAGCTCAACCAAGGCAATTATTCCAACGAATCTCAAATTACATATTCTGGGCTCCTTAATTTCTCTCTACTCAAGTTTACTGGATCAAGGGTAATAGAAATATCCAATCTCAATAGCAGTTACAAACCAAACAGTAGAATTAGCAAGCAGCAATTGGCTAGGTAAATCTTTTTTAAATTACACCTGCCTGAGGTCAATGTCCTGGAAATTTACCCCACAGAAAGCCCACACTTTGCAATTACCCTCCTTCTACATACTGGGAATTTGTTGGATCCTGTGGACAACGACAAATGCATCAGACAGCCCCACTTTCACGGGATGATTGGTTGAACTTATCTCTGTGACCAAGACAGGAATCTGGAAAAAGAAAAAAACAAAAACAAAAACAAATTGCTAGATGTTAGATTTGAATCTCAGTCAGGGAGGGGGAGTGTGATCATCCTGCTTAATGAACAAAATCAGGTGACAGATATGACGGATGAGAGAGGGAAGAAAAAATAGAGAAAAAAGACACCGTTATCTCAAAATAATATTAGTTGCATGTTATTTGCTGAGTTCAAGACACAAGAGAGCTGCTGGTCCCAGAGATAGCTGGTTGAGACACAAAGCAATGATACCTCAGAGCACCCCCGTGGTGCTAGTGCTCCCTGTTTACCAGGTGTACTGTGGAAGCTGGCTATTTACAACATGGAGATTCTTCTCTTATTATTTGTTTTCCTAGAACACTTTATCTTATGTTTATTTTCACAAAGTTAAAAAAGTCCTTGCTTATAAGTAGGCTTATGGATATAAAACTTAGGAAAAAACCAAATCAGGCAGTACTAAGTATATATTGAATGGTATTACCATTGACTAACATATACTGTTAGTCAAAGAGGGTTGATTGTATATGCCATCATGTCTTGAAATTGTTCATGGGTGTTGAACTTCACCATGCTAGGTGACACATAGGGCAAAGTTAAGAATGTTTGGGAACATCTCAAAGTCTTATCTCTTACATTTGGATATGGTTTCCAGAATAGAGGTCTTTCATCTCCTTTGTTAGATTGATTCCTAGATATTTTATTTATTTATTTATTTATTTTGGTGTTATTGTGAGAGGGACTGACTCCCCAATTTCTATCTCAGTGGGTCTACTGTTTGTGTATACAAAGGATATTGATTTTTGAACGTTGACCTTGTAACCAGCTACACGGCTAAATTTGGCAATTAGGTCCAGCAGTTTTTAAATTGTGTTTTAGGATCCTCTAGATAGACTATAATGTCATTGGCAAATAATGACAATTTAACTTCTTCTTTTCCTACCTTTATTCCTTTTATTTCTTTCTCTTGCCTAATTGCTATGGCTAATATTTCCAGAACTATATTGAACAGAAGTGGTGAGAGAGGGCATTCTTGTCTTGTTCCTGATCTTAGTGTGAAAGGTTTCCAGTTTTGACCATTTAGTATGATGCTGGCTGATGGTTTCTTGTAGACAGCTTTTATTAGTTTGAGATAGAGATCATCTATTCCAATCTTCTGTAGAGTTTTGAAATAAATGGGCATTATATTTTGTCAAACGCTTTTTCTGCATCAGTTGAGATGACTATATGGTTTTTGTCCCTGAGTCTGTTAAAATAGTGTATAACATTTACTGATTTATGTATGTTGAACCATCCTTGTAGACTCGTCCAACCCCTGTGGAGATCAGTTTGGAGATTTATCAAAAAGCTAGGACTGGAGGTCCCATTCGACTTGGCCATTGCTCTGCTAGGTATATACTCAAAAGAATTAAAAGACTTATATTACAGTGACATATGTGCACCCATGTTTATAGCAGCTCAGTTTGTGATTGCTACATTTTGGAAACAACCCAAATGTTCATCATCTGGAGACTGGATAAAAAAGTTGTGGTTCTTCTATAGAATGGAGTATTTACTCTGCTATAAAAAATGATAAGTTTGGGCCGGGGAGTTAGCTCAGTGGTTCCGGTGCCTGTCTTGCAAGCACAAGGGCCCGGGTTCGATTCCCCGGTAACCACACAACAATACTGGGTGTGGAGACCCACACCCAGCAGCAATCAGTACCACATACCACAGTGCCGGGCGTGGTGGCTCACGCCTGTAATCCCAGCACTCGGGAGGCAGAGGCAGGAGGATTGCTGTGATGTGAGTTTGAGGCTGAGCTCAGGGCCAGCCTGAACCACAAAGTGAGACCCTGTCTAAAAAAACCTAAAAAAAAAAAAAAAAAAAATGATAAGTTTGAAGCATTTATACTTAAATGGACATACTTTGAGGATAACCTCATAAGTGAAATAAATAGGTCTCAGATATGTAAATATCACATCTTTTCTCTGGTATGAGAAAATAAAGATGTAAATGAGTTCTAGAATTGTATGTTATATATTGTGAAATAGAAAATACTCAAAGTGAAACAGAGTGAAGGGGGAAAATAATGAGATTATAACAAAAAATAAAGGAAACAAATTTTATATATATGGGGGGTGGTAGGGTGTGTAGGGCTATGGGAAAAATGAGAATTAAGTTGTGTCTTATACTGGTACAAATTCCCATTGTGGAGTACAATCATGATGTGTATATGTAACGTACCAATAAATATTTCAATTAAAAAAAAAGGAATATAATGGTGCAACAGTTATGAAGGAGACAATCACTTGGAAATGTTTTTCCTAAATCTGGAAAAGATGCCACTGAAAATAGGGTTGCTTTCTACTAGGTTTCATAGAAATACAGATGAGAATAAAACTGTCATTAATAAATAAAGGGACAAGAGATACAAGGATAGAATAAATTCACCAGAAATTCTTTAGGTAGAATGAGCAGATTACGGTGACCTAGGGGCATTTTACTAAAAAATGTGTTTGATCAGGGGAGACTGTGTTCACCATTTTCACAGCACTGCAATACGAGAAAAGGGAGCTGCATTGGAGTGGAGACCTAACAAGGTCGAATGCCATCAAAATAAATAAACAATAAAAAGTTCTTTCATCAAATTTGACAAATTTAGGAGAAATCATACTGTTTCTAAAATCTGTACAAAAATCTTAAAGAAATGGAAAAATTATACTTTCTCTGTTTGCACTCTTTCAGTTCTCACTTGAATAATGGTTCTTCACCAAGCTTAAGAATTCTTATATTTAGATGACAGAAACACATGAAAGAAAATCAAACCATGATTTCTGTCCCTAAACGCCCATTTGCTAAGTGAAAGTCAGACATATTTTACTGAGTGACTTACTGAAGCATTCAATATTAATAGGGGCAATCACTTTTATGTATTTATTAATCAACACTTTAAATGTTGAATGTTCTTCAAATGCCCATGAGTTAAAGTCTTCGATCTCAAGAATGTGCTTCTGGGGCCGGGGAGTTAGCTCAGTGGTTCCGGCGCCTGTCTCGCAAGCGCAAGGACCCGGTTCGATTCCCGGTAACCACATAACAATACTGGGTGTGGAGACCCACACCCAGCAGCAACCAGTATCACATACCACAGTGCCGGGCGTCGTGGCTCACGCCTGTAATCCCAGCACTCGGGAGGCAGAGGCAGGAGGATTGTGATGTGAGTTTGAGGCTGAGCTCAGGGCCAGCCTGAACCACAAAGCGAGACCCTGTCTCCAAAAACCTAAAAAAAAAAAAAAAAAAAGAATGTGCTTCTGGGAGGAGGTGGAGCCTTCCAAAATCATGGCCCCATGGGAAGTCTTGGGGTCACCGGAAGCATGCTCTGCAGTAGGACTGTTAGATCTCCATTTCTTTCTCTTCCCTTTGTTTCCTGGCTGGTAAGACAAGCAGTTGGTTCCACCAGATGTTCCCTCCCACGGTCACCTAGCAGCCCACCAGAAGCCCAAAGAACTGGATACACCCAGGCATGAGCTGGAAATTCCAGCCTCACAAATGACAATACATTTTTCTTCTCAGATTTCTCTCAAGTCATTGCCCTGTTGTATATTGCACGTTGAGGAGTACTGCTATGAGCATAGCTTGTATTTTAGTCAGACTCATAATTAAGAATAACAAGCAAAATTGATGCAAAATCATAGGAAAATCCAGTTAAAATGCTTTGCTCATCCTAAACAGACAAAGCCATGGATAATTTAAAAAGTAGCACTATTAGAAATAGTGCTCAGAAGTACAAAAGCTTTGTTAGTGGTATCTGTCACTTGCTTTCATTCTCCTACATTACAACTGCGGTCTTCCTCTCAAATTGCAAAACACATTACTAAATTATTCCCTGGTAATTTATTGTATTTGCTTCTTTTCCCCAACTCCTAGGAGAATCTGAGCTTATATAATACCATCAACTGAAAACTCTTGTTGTTATGAATGTTACGTGTTGTTATGAGTCCCACGTCATTATGATGGTTCTTATTATACAAAATACTTTATATTTTTATCAGACCTTATTTTTCAAGTTATGTATTGTGGCCCTTTTAGTTTTCTCGGAATTTTTCCTTTCAGATAGTGTGTTCTATCTCCCTTTTTTTTGTTTTATTTTGCATATAGCCCTTATTCTGATTTTTTTCTCCCTTTCATTCTTTTCCCTTATAGTTTATTTCAAGGCCCAATCCTCTTATCTACTACTTTTTTCCTGTACTGTATTAATTATACTGCTGGCCTCAGTCTATGCCTCCCAGTGCTGGGTACTTTGCGTTCTAACTTTGCAATGTCCTCTCACTCTTTGTTCAGACAGAAAAGGACAACAGAAAATGTAAAGGAGAAAAAAAGATATTTGAAAATACTTGCAGGTTTTTCTTCCCTTTCTGGGACTTCTCAGGAGGAAATGCTGGTCTACTGACAATACAGCTGAAATATATGGAGGGATGATTTCTTTCAAGCAAAAGTTATCCTTGACTAGTCTCAGTAGCAGAGTCCAACCCAGAGCAAGAGAGCCACCAAATAAATTCACAGGCATCATGAGAACTCAGACATTGGACTGTTTTATACCAGTACATTTTGGGGAGATTTGTTATGCAGCTTTATTAACCAATACACTTCATCTAAGAAGAAACAGTATTCTTCCTCCCAGTTTTCAAGGACTAGATCAGCATTTTTCCACTTCTACATACAATTAAATTTGAAAGATTGGAATGTTCCAGTCTGTGCCTTTACAAATTTTTGTTCTACGCAGACATTTCCTTTTTAATGACCTAACTGCTTAACAAGTGTTCAGACTTATGACAGGTATACTGTTTGGACAAAGGATCTGCTGCTTAGTTTTACAACTCATCTTTTTTTTCTTTTTGTACAGTTCTGTATATCTTGTTTGTAGTGTCTCAATGTCTTTGTTGGTACGGTATACCTTATTTATACAGTACTGTAATTTGGGCTAATTATATAGTACAGCATAGCACTACGCTTATATTCTTCTATACATCACAGTACTGAGTGTAAGAATTATGTAAAATAAAAGCAAAGTCATCAAGTTGGAATTTCCTTTGTCCATTTCTTTTTTTCCATATAGTAATGTGCACATTACATACAATTCCTCATTTAGCAATGAATTCACACGATGACCTAGTTGCAGGAACAGAAATCCATCATTAAACTAAGATTATCTGTATCCGAATTTATTTTCAACTCCATTCATTTGTCTGTGGATTACAAAGGCTAAAACCAGCATAACCTAGATATAGATTCATTTTACCTAAAGAAAATCCATTCAAAAACTAAATGGGTAGCCTCAAAGTATACTGAGGCCTCTATCACTGAAAAATATCCTATGATACAATGACTAACTCTCTAGGAACATTATTGTTGGTGATTTTTAAACACATTTTCAAACCTCAAATTGTTATTCCCATGTACAGATTGCTTGTACCATACACTGGTTTCAATAAGCAAATTGACTCAAACAAAAATTATGAGTCAAATATTTTACCTGTATGCAAAACATGCAAAAGCAGGTTAAAGCCATCTTTTGCAGTGAAGGAATGCATTTCAAGTGACTGACAGTTTAAAAATTTACATATTTATGATCTTATGACTTCTGGGTACTGTGTTAACAAGCCACTCCTACTTGCTATGTAAATATCTTTATTGTGGATCTTGATATAATATTGGGAGTATAAAGTAGACGTACATCTCTAAAAAAATATACCACATATAAACTATTTTCTCCAAATGGCATTTACACATATTATGCTGTGCTGTTTAATGTAACAGAAATACTCGTTCATTCATTAGACGTTAAATGAACATATCTCTGTATCATTGTGGGCACTGGAATTGTACAAAGAACAAAACAGTTATAGCAAAGAATCCTGCTTATACGGGGCTTACAACCTAGAGAATAAAGGCAGATATTAGAGGGAGAGAATATAAATTATATATTATGTGAAGGAGATTATTGCTACGAAAAACAAAACAAAACAAGGTAAATGATAGGGAAATGGACCTCGTGAGAAGAGTCACCGAAGGTCTCTGCTAAAGTCTGTTCCTACAGAAAATAAAAGGAAGTCACAGATCCTGCCGTGTGGGCACTAGAGGGCCAACACAGCAGAGGGCCTCACTGCTTTGCCCCTGGTATGGTTAGGAGGTGAAAAGCTACCTTCGTGACTAGAGCACCAGGAGAATGCTGCAGGAAGTGAGGATGGCACAGCCACTTGTAATAGGCAGTAACCCTGAATTTCATTCCAAGAAATATAGGAAGATTTGGAGTTTTAAGGAGAAGAAGGAAATTCCTTTACATTTGGTCAAAATCATACTGGCTACCCTGTGTTAAAGAGGTGGGGGGAGGGGGGAGTAACAGACAGAGAAAACTAGGTAGAGGATGTTGCTGTTGTGCAGGGCCAGGTAGGGAGCTCTGTCCGCATAAGGGCGGTAGAGGTGGCAGCATGAACTGGAGCGGGTGGTGTCGGTATCGCTAGTAACACATCAAGGGATTTGGCAGAGGGGCGAGAGAAGAGAGCGGACAGAGCCCGCGAAACTTGCAGAGTCAGGAGCCGGGGAAATGGAGTTGCGTGTTCCACCGCAAGCACCCTGTTGTGCAGCTTTGGGGGCTCGTTCAGCTCACAGACTGCAAGAAGGGCTCCTCTGCATCCTGGACAGCAACCTGTCAGCTATAAAGCGCAGAGCTCCAGTAACAGAAGTGAACGTCAGGCAAGGAGGCTGTGGAGGACACTTCACAGCGATACCACTAGCTTCAGTTTCCTTCTGTAAAATTTTATACAGTGCATGAGGAAGCACACAAGGCTTCTGAGACAATGATGTTTTGTCTTATTTAAGTGTTAAAATGAAGATGTTGAAGAAACTTAATTCTCTGCATTTTCCTATCTGCCATCCAGACTTCAATAAAATGACTATGTCCCAAGTTTTGGAAAAAAAAAAAAAAAAAAAAAAAGCTGATTTTTGCCAGTTCAGTTAAGGTTTAATATCATCATAGATTAATGAAGCAATGATGAACAACCCCAGGTCTTCTCAGAGATTTTCTACAGAAATGTATCTTCCTTTCCCCAACTGATATGGTTGTATCATTTCTCCTTTGCTGTCTTGGATGGTGCTCTTTTCCTTCACAATTTCAGAGAGCCCTGTAACTTATCTGGCCAAGTTCAGTGTGAGCAATGCAGGCCTGCCTGTAGATTTCTGTGCTGGTATAAAATTAGAAACTATTAAGGTGAATTGAGAGAATGGTTAAAAGCCTGAGTGAAAATGAACTTGTTGACTAATACCAATGAAGCAATTATGTGCGTGTGTTACACTTCAGATTGAAAATGTTCCTCAAAAATCTCCCCAGTCCAGAGGTGAGGCTTTCAGAAGGTGCTTGGAGCAGGAAGTGCTTAATCCACTGGTGAGGTCACGATTGGGTGGCCCTGGTGGGAGGCGAGAAAAGGAGGAGGCGGGGCCTCGCTGAAGGAAGTAGGTCATGACGTTGTGAGTTCCTGTCCTTGGAGATGATGTTGGTCTCTGTCCTCCTCTCTCTGTCTCTCCACCTCTGTCTCTGTTTTCTGGTTGCCATAAACTGAGCAGCTTTCCTGCACTGTGACACGTCTGCCTTCCCACAGGGCCAAAACCAATGCAGTCAGCTGACCGTAGAGTGAAGCCACTGAAGCAGGGCCCCAAATCAACCTGTCCTCCTGTGAGCGGGTAGTCTTAGGTGTTTGGTCACAGCAATGCAACCTGGTGAACGTGTGTGTGTGTGTGTGTGTGTGTGTGTGTGTGTGTGTGTGTGTGTGTGTGTGAATAAGCAGTTAGGAAGTGGTATGGTCTTATGTAGATGTCCACCCAAAGTCTCAGGCAGATATAGATTTCAGAGGCAGAATCTGGAGTGTGTGAGGCTGAAACTGATTCATGGTGTAGTGTTAGGCTCAGGGCACCAGGATGAAGGGTGTAAGTGCTGCCCACCCTAAGTAGCCTGTACAGAACAGAAGAGAAAGGAAGAGCTGCGGTAACCCCTTGTTGTTTTGCTACCTGCTCCCTGTCCTGAACGGTCTCTCTTCTACCATCTCCCTCTGCCATCCACCCTGTCTTACATCCAGCTGATTATGGATTGAAAATTCCACAAACTATGAGCTAAAGAAATCTTTCCCCATGCAACTTTGGGTGTTAGGGATTTTGTCTGAGCAATGAGAAAAGTAACTAAGACAAGATCCATAGCCAGAGCTAGACAAAATTAGGATATGAGTGAGGCCTGTCATATTGTCATGATTGTCTGTTCTATGGAAGATGCTACATACAAGGATATAAAGTAGACAATTAATGCAGCTGTGGCCAAAGATATTAAAGTACTAAAATGCTAAAAATTCTGATTGTGGGAAGTTATTTTTTATCCTTCAACATATAAACCTATATATATCCTCAAAATTTTTTGTGTTGTCCAGTTTGGCAATGTCAGGAAGACAACCTGAAATAATATAAACCTTGAACTAAAGAAGTATTTTTAAAATGTATCTTGATTATATTCAAGTACCTATAACAGTTGAATTTGGCAATTAAAGCAAACCTAAATTTTAACTGAATCCCTGTATGATTTGAATGATAAATTTTGAAGAATTGGTTTTATAACTACATTCATTTTACAGGACAGGTGGAAAAAGAACACTAAAAAATAAGAATATGCTTCCATTTTGGCTTACCCTGGATTTAATAAATTCTTTTATTAAAAGATATTTTAAATTTTGTTCCATTTTACAAGTTTAACTTAATCTTTGCTATAAACTTTTCTACAAATGAGATATTGAGGCCAGGGTGGCATGGAAGCAGGAAAGGCTTGCAACAGCTAGACAGAATCCAGGCAGGAAAAGATAGTCTGGAGTAAGGCAGGGTAGGGCAGAGTACTTTGCCCTCTGGATGAAGATTCAAAGACAAAAGTTGCTTTATACTTCACACCATAGAATCATTTTCTAGTGCACAGGGGCCGGGCACAGTCCCTAAGCTTTTAGATCTGTCTCTCCAACAGGGAGATAACAGCATGCTACTTGAAACAGAGGTAATGGAATTTTGTTCTCTGCTTTGCTCTGCCCTGAAAATCTCACCAAAACATTCATTTGTTTCCATTATGGGTCCTGCTATCTGTCTAATAGGCTGCAGAATATCTCAGCGAGAGCTTGATTGTATAGTATGTGTTCCAAAGCTTGAATCACACACATATTGGGACTTAACTGGAAAGAAGTACTCCAAACTCATTTCTGTTCATTTGCTAATCAGTAAGATGGTGTCCAGTCACTTAATATCAAAAACAATGACAAAAAGTATCCCACAAAAACCAAATCATAGCAGATTTTAGCCACATTTATCTGGGAACTGCCTTTAACTTCCTACTCATCTTCCTTAATGTTCGATCTGACTTTTTCATTATTCACTACGTAATCTATTTTTCTAATACAGCTACTAATAATCAAATATTAAAAAGTCAAGTTCCTTTATTACTAAAAAATAACAACAATGCAAAGTAAAACATACTATAACACTGGAATAGGTTTTAGTTAAATATATTGAGATTTTGATTTCCTGAGTATTGTTGATGATCCACTGACACTTTTTAACTTCTTTGTTAGTTTACAGTTATTGAACTTTTTCATGTATCAGGTATTGAACAATATATTTGGCAATGTGAAAGCAGAGATGAGCCATAATCCAAAGATATGTCACACTATCCCTCCTACTTCCAACTCTACAATCATATGCTGCTAAATATCTGGAAGGAGACAAATAAAAGTATGAAGCTAATAAATAAAGTCAGCCACTTTATTCAAAGAAGGACTGCAAACTTTATCTCTCCATGAGCTGGAGCAGACTTTGAGTAGAAAAGAAGAAATTGTTGACAGAGAGATTGGACAAGTACATTCTGGGAACATTTTCTGGCCAAGTTTTTCTGGGTACATATCAGCACCCAGTGCTTCCAGGCCTTCTGATGTTTTAAGGGAAAAAAAGTAGGAGTCAGTATTTTAATCTGAAATCTTCTAATGTTTAAATGGTGGCAACATTACAAACACCACATGTGACAAAACAGCACACACAGTCATTGTGACCTCTAAATTAAAGATCACAGAATTGCGAAAAATGCAGAGATAAGAAACTGAGTTTCATAAAAAAAAGAAAAAGGCAGTGAAGCAGGTGCCTGGCAGAGAAAGCCAGTACAGCTTGACCGAAGAGAGTCAAGCTCACGGTGGGGACTGTGTCTGGGACCAGAGCTAAATAGGTAAACTTGCCTAAACTTGGCCTGGGAAAGAAGAGATTAAGGAAACACTACGGTCAGGGTTTGAGGGAGACACAGGAGCTGGATCAGGCCTTTGTTCAACTGCACGAATAAAGAAGCTCTTTGGTTATGGACCATTAGGGTCGGAAGACCGGTGAGGGCCTCATCACGAGGAAGAATACCACTCTCGTGAAATAAACTCCTCAGTGGCATCAAGGTACCAAGGGAAGTGAGGCTCAGAGAGGGAAAGTGAAGAAAAGCACACAGCAAGCTCACATCAGTGCTCAAAAACAACAGAGCCAGATAGCAGTGGGGCCAACACCAAAACACGTTTCCTATTTTGAAAAGTTATTTCTTCCAGGGCATTGATTTTGCTCCCTTGCTACTTTATTCTACTTTATTTATGTGTGTGTTTTTATGCATGATTTTGTTATCAGGGCACAATAAAAGTAGATATCCATTCAAGCTGTCATTTTCTTACACTACCAGAAGTCAATAAAAAGCTAACACATCAGAGGATTTTATATGCATGATAACTAACTAAAATATAAAGTATATCCAAACGTGTAAATGAAATAGATCCTGAATAAAGCCAGGTAGGTAAAAACTTAGTACATATTTAAAATACAGAGAAAAGCTATGGCATAAAATAATCCAAGGCTATATTTTCTTAGAAGTATTCCAGAAGTTTTTAATCAAGATTTTATTCTAGATTTGTTTCAGCAAGTGTTTCTCTTCTAATATTTGCAGGCTGGTAAGAATAAATGAAGGCTCATTACAGTTTACATAAGACAGACAGTCTTCAAAGAAATTTACAAAATGCTTTAAGCACTCCCATTGAAACCTACAGCTAATGAGCAGTGGTGATTACGTAACTGCAGATGCTCGTAGAGGCAGTAAATGTCACACTGAGGAACATTAGGTTTAAATACTTAAATGGTGGAATAAGCAGAAAACTGACTTAACATAATAAACAGTAAAGTTCCTTCATACAGACCTTTTCTAAAATTTGCTGTTGAAGGAGAAAGTTAAGTATATATCCAGGAAAAATGGGAGAATAGACTGGTTCCTCAAGTGACAGCCATTTGGTGTGATTTCCTCCTGTTATCATACAATAGGATCATATGATTTTTAAAAAATTGCAGTATCATACACTAATGACTGCCACATGTCTTTGACTCTACATCCCTCACAGGAGCTGCTGAAAGAAAAGTAATCAAATTTTCAACACACACAGAGAACCACCTTGGCTCCTAGTCTGTAGCTCGTATGGTGAGTTTAACAATATGGCAAGAGAGATGAAATAAGTCACAGGAAGTGTGACTTCTAGAACATGATGGGGTACTGGGAAAGACAATATCAGAGACAGGTAGGAAGGTAGTTGCTTCAAATCTCTAACACTGTGGGAATGAAATTGTGGAGAGTTCGTAGTTTCCTTTTTCTATTAGCAACAGAAAAGACATTTCAGCCCATATCAGTTGTAATCAAGCTATTCAGGACCAACTCAAAATTATATAAAGATTCTAGAGTAACTGGCAGTTATTATTAGAATAGGAAATGGGAATTTGGCTTTCTGATTTCTCCTCTTTTAGAAGGGCTTACTTCTGTTTAAAAAATGTAGAGCTTCTTTTCATTTTTAAAAAAACTTAATAAGGTAAATACTGTAGAAAGTCAAATCACTCCTTTTTTTTTTTTTTTTCCTGAGACAGGGTCTCACTTTATAGTTCAAGCTGGACCTGAAATCAGCCTTGATCTTACAGCAATTTTCCTGCCTCTGCCTCCTGAGTGCTGGGATTACAGGCATGACCCACCACACCTGGCACTGTGGTAGGTGGTACTGACTGCGGGTGGGTGTGAGTCTCTACAACCAGCATTGTTGTATGTGGTTACCGATATCAAACCCAGGACCTAGTACTTGCAAGGCAGGTGCCAGAACCACTAAGTTAAATCACTCTTAACTATGCTCCAAAGCTGATAGTTCTGTAAGGATGATTTTTTTTCTTAATTTATTTTTTTGGTACATTCTATTGTACATTATGGTCACACTTGACAATGAGAATTTGTACCAATACACGACACAACTTAATTCTCATTTTCCCCTTCCCTTGCCTCCCATACTCCCCTAACCCCCTTATATATTTTTGCCTTATATTTTTTAACATGAAATTATTTCTTGCCCTTTACTTACCCTCTACCATCTTTGTCTTTGAATATTTTTTATTTCACAACATCTATCATACATTTTAGAATTCATTTACATCTTAAGTTTCTCATAATAGAGAGATGATATGGTATTTACACATCTGTGACCTATTTTTTTCACTTTTTTTTTAAAGGTTTTTTGAGACAGGGTCTTGCTTTGTGGTTCAGGCTGGCCCTGAGCTCAGCCTCAAACTCACATCACAGCAATCCTCCTGCCTCTGCCTCCTGAGTGCTGGGATTACAGGCGTGAGCCACCACGCCCGGTACTGGTATGTGGTATTGGTTGCTGCTGGGGTGAGTCTCCACACCCAGTATTGTTATGTGGTTACCGGGGATTGAACCCAGGTCCTTGCGCTTGCAAGACAGGCGCCGGAACCACTGAGCTATATCCCCGGCCCTTTTTTTCACTTTTGAGTACATCTTCAAGGTACATTTGAGTATAAATAAATCAAACTTATCACTATTTATGGCAAAGTAATATTCTATTTTATCAAAAAAAAAAAAAAAACACAATTTTTTTTATCCAGTCTCCAGTCGATGGGCATTTTTTATTTCTTGGTGGGTTTTTTTGCCATCAAAACATAGGTAACTTTAATAGAAACCAAATTTCTCAAGTATCATTATTGCTCCAAAAATATCAATGCTACATGTGTTACTTTCCCATAAATGCTTTAGATTCTGAAAATCAGAATGATAAAGTCCTGCTATGAAGGCTTTAGTTCAGATGATGAGATACCATGATAAATATTTTTTGAGTGTTACTATTGATTTATATAAAATATTTACTTGCCTTTAATTAGTAATGTAGAGTCCATTTACATTATTACCCCAAGTAAATAAATTTTAAAAAGCTTCCTGTAGAAAATCCTGAAATGGTAGAAATCTGTGATAGCTATTGGATTTATAAAATTTGGTTTATTCAGTTGGAATTCTTCCCTTGCTTTATAGAATAGAATCTAATGATGGGAACCTTTTGAGCTTTCAGTGATAACAAACAGACACTGTAGCATGTGTACCACGAGTTTGCTAATACTAAACTAGAAGCATTTCAGATTTGATCAAAGTCAATCCTTTCTTTAAAAAAAAATCAATGTTTTCTTTATACTCCAGTATTCATTTTACAAAAGGGAAGATAATCCCTCAGTTGAAAAGAAGATATGGAGTCTATATTATTATTGATATCCATTAATCCATCGGTTAAATACAACCATTCTTAATTTACATTGTCAGGATTTGTCTCATAATCACTGACTGCCTCAGATAATATATCTGGAGATCTTGGAATTTTATTCCTATGTTCTTTATAAAGTATACTTCAATCATACTGTCAAAAGAGTTTGAAATGAAGCATTCTATAAACTTAAGGCTACAATTCAGGACATTTTCATTCTTTGTCAAATTGTTAAAGTGAAACAAACCATAAGTTTAAATTCCCCTGTTGTTGCTGTCATCAAGGGCTCTAATTTATCATCTCAATCAGATTTCACTAAACATAAGCCAAAAAGATTGTAGACATAACTGTCCTCAGAACTCTCATTATGGAGTTGCTGAGCTCACCAAGTGTCTATGTTTACTAATACTTTTGGGGTTAGAACCAAATATGTCACAGAAATCCACAAGATCCAAACAGAAGAAAAAAAAATGAACATTTAGATACAGATAAAAAATTTTTAAAATCATAATTTTTTCCTAGCACTGTCACTAGAGTAATCTATAACTTTATAAAAGTATTGAATCACAATGCCAATGATAATCAGACTACAAAACAAAACAAAATACCCCCAAATTAAACATGAGTGCTTCCCAAACAAAAAATATTTTTTTAAAAAAAATTTAAATTTATTGCTATATTTTAAGTACATAACATGAAGACATTCATCACTGGGACCTTGTACCTGTACATGACATTTCTTGAATCTTCTTTTTTTCCCTTTTCAGCCCTTTCAGCCCTTCCTATTTACAAAGACTTTTTTTCCTTCCTTTCTCCTATTACTTTTTCTTCTTTCTTTCCTTAATCCCAACCCTCTCCTTACTTTTTCTTCCCCTTTGGGTCTTTTTCTTCCTCTTTCACATTATCTATTACACATTTTCCTCCTCCTTTACAATTTCAGTTTCTTATACCAGAGAAACAATTCGATATGTATACATGTGTGTCCTATTTATTTCACTTAAAAGATATGGCATTCAATGTGCATTCATTTAACTATAAATGTCTCTAGTTTATCATTCTTTATGGCTGAGTAGGACTCCACTTTACATCTAAAACAAAAACACATTCTCTTTATCCATTCTCCAGTTGATGGACACTTGAGCTGTTTCCAAGATTTAATTATTATAAACTGTGCCACTAGAAACATGGATGCACATATATTGCTGTAGTATGATGCTTTCAATTCTTTTGGGAAGATACCCACAGAGAAATAGCTGGGTCAAAAGGAAACTCTGGTTTTAGTTTTTGAAGAATTTCCACAGTGGTTGCCCCAGTCTAAATGTCCATCAACAATGGAGAAGCTTTCCTTTTTTTGCTACAACCCTGCCAGCATTTGTTTAGTTGATTTCTTCATAATAGCCATTCTTTCTGGATGAGGCAGACTGTCAGTGTTATTTGTACTTGCATCTTTCAGATGAACAGTGATGTTGAACTTTTTTTCATGTGTTAATTTGCTGTTTCCATGCACTAAACGGAAATCAAAATGGATCAGAGATCTAAATTTTAAAACAGAAAAGCTAAACTTGCTGGAAGATAGGTAAAGTAGAAATCTTGAAGATCTTGCCATAGAGAAAGACTTTATTAACAAAACTTTAGTAGCACAGGATCTAGAACAAAGAATCAATAACTGTGGTCTCTATTTAAAAGCTTCTGCACAGCAAGAGAAACCAGCAACACAACAAAAAGAAAACCTTCAATGTGGGGAAAAAAAATTACGAGCTATTCCTCAGACAAAGGACTACTATATAGAATATATAAAGACCTTAAAAAATCAGTTTCACCCAAATTTAAAGATCCAATCCAGAAATGGTCATCTGAAATAAAAAAAATATTTTTAAATGAAACAAATCAATTGGTAAGAACAGTATTTGAAGTTGATTACTGAAATATCCTGATCTTTTTACTTGAAGGAAAGGGTGATGATCAAGGTCAAGGGCGAGGAAATCACCCAAACATAACTTACTTCTTTGTATCCGAAGATGATGCGCCCATCCATAAGGAGAGTTGCTTGGAATGTGAAGCTTCCCAGGTTGTAATTATCCTGGAGATGCACATGGTCCCACTGGACAACTAGTGCTGTCCCTAGTGGGAAAAAGAAGAAATGCAATGAGAAAAAAATGCTAATCAACTTGCAGGAGCATTTGTGTGATTCTCAAAGCCAGTAGTTGTGCTATTTCAATTTTGTGTGGTCAATTTTGTGTGTAGGAATTCTGGTATTGAAAGAGAATTTAGGATACCTTTTAAAGGATTGAGTATTCTCTAAATATTGGGTAAAACTCTAACTTCATACTAGGTTAAAGCGAGCCGACCCAGTGAGGGGGAATTTTGCATTAGGAATTTCATTAATGTTAACATGTACTATATGCTTAAATTTCCATGAGCCACTTTCAAAACACAGCCCAAGTGGATTGAAAGAACTTCACAAATGCCAAGAAAGGAACATATTAAAAAAAATCAAGGCTCACTTGATATGTTTTCCACCCTTAGAGAGTGTCATTCTTCCATACTGAAGAAGTTTCTTCAACACTAATGGGAATTATCTTCTTTGATTCACAAGGCCTGCATTTCTGTCTTTGTTGTATAGCTTCCATGAGCTGCAAGGTAGCTTGAAGAGCCCTGGGCTAAGATTTCTGAAGCCCCTGTAAAGTGCACTAGGGTGAATCTGCAGGCTGCATGCTAAATTCTGATGCCTCATCCTGCCAGTGTTTACTATGAAACTATTAACATGAAATAGAAGTTGAAAATATTTTAATAGTCAAATCACCAATGAATGTCCATATTTTCTCTGTAACTGACCTTATGTATTCTCTGTACAGTTTTTATTTTATTTTTTTTAAAGAAATCAGCTAAGCATTCTGCTTAGTTCTAAATGTCGAATTTTCTCTTTGGTTAAAAAATGTCTTGTAAAAAAGTTGTGTTAAACATGAGACACAGAACTACAGGAGCAAAACTTGCCTTCTGTAGCAGGAATGGGGTTTTAAAAAAAATAAATCACTATCTCATGGCAAAATATTTTCAGCAAGCATTTTGTGCTGTTAGTAATGTACAAAAATTCTTGGGTGAGTTGACAACTATAAATATACTGTGAATTTAAATATTTTGAATATCCACTTGTGAATCTTTAAGGGATGCTGAAATATAGAGATGTCCTGCATTTCTCTGGAGGAAAAACTAAGACATTAACAAAATGTTATTAAACTTGATGTGGGTGCATTTAGCCAGAGGACATATCATATATTTTGGCCCAGGAGTAGACCTCAGGTCCTTCCTGCCATGCGCACGTCCATGTCTATATTACCATCTCTTCCCAGGTATAGAAGGCTAGAACACAATCCTAGCTGGGCAGGGTGGGGGACTGCCCTTAGCTTTGTAATTGCAGGGCTTTCTGCACCTTAAATGACTAAACTTCCTTTCCTGCCCATCTTCAATCCTCCAGTCCCAGCCTCTGGATCCTTCTTTACTTTCTGCCACAGCCTGATGGGTGCTTTGGAAGTGAGAGCCGGACAGCAGAAGACCTAGTCTGAGTCTTGCCTCTGTGACCCTTCTGCGTAAGGATGGCCACAGCCACGCTGTGTGCACCTGGTCCCTCCTCTCCTCTGAGAGGGGAGCACAGCCCTTGTGCTCAAGGGGCTTCTGCACTGAATACAAGAAAACACAGTGAAAATAGGACTCTACATAAATCAGCCAAATACTTTAATGAAAATCCTGATGAACCTATCCTTTTTTTTAAAAAAAAAATCTTTATTGGTACATTATACAGTCCCTTTCAGCACTGAGAATTTGTACCAGTATATATGACATGATTTAATTCTCATTTTTTCCCATTCCACTACCCACCCTACAACCCCCTACAACCTATATATATTGACTTTTTATTATTACCAAATATTATTCTTTCCCCTCATTACCTATCTCTACATCCCATTTCCTTTTAAATATTTTCTATTTGATGAAGCTATTCCTAACATTATAGTGTGAGTAGCAAGCTTTAAAAAACAACACTATCCATGTTGTTATATATTTTTATATAACTCCTCCAACATTTGTGGATATCAACACTCTTACACAATACCAGTAGAGAGATTGGTGAGCATAAACATTCTCAGTAAATATTAAAATAAGCTAAGTATTTCTATTCTGTGTTATCAAAGAACCAGTATTCCATGTTTCATCTTTTATTAACTGTTTATAGAACCTAAAACTTTACGTTAGGCAATGAGTGGGAGTGCCCTTTAGGGAGAAATCTTTGTTCTGATCTGATCCTTAGTGTGTTTGTAATCAGTTCCTTACTGAAAATACTGCTTTCCAAGCAATGCGGAGTACGAGAAACAAAACAGCAAGAGAATATAGGACTAAAGGAAAACAGTGTGTCGGACAACTACATCTCGATTTCCACAGAGCTGGGTGGTCCGCCTCGAGGCTGTGTGTCAAAGCTTCCTAAGCACGCGATCACAGCACGTGAGTTGGCTAAACCACCTTTTGGGGGCAGTTTCTATGACCATACTCAAATTACCTGGTGAGTAACAGACATCAATTCTCCAGCTTCAGAACAAAACAGAACTAGACCGAGCTAATGCCTTCTAAGGTCATTCATTACTCCAGATTTTCTGATTCTAAACTTGATCAGGTTTTCTGATCACTGGTAAGAATGACATTGCAGTTTTTGGAGCCATCAATTAATTTTTCCAGGAAAAGTAGTTACTTTTATAGCTTTGTCATTTTTTGATGCATAAATATTCTGTGACTGGCTTAAATCATAAGCCTCACAAGCTATGACCTTTCGAAACATCAAACTCATTTTAAAAACCTGGTGCTTTAATTCTTAGAGAAATATTATCAAAAAAGAAATATCCTAACCTGCTGCTGTGTCCTCTGGAGATGTTTTGCTTTTCTAAAATGCTGCTTCCCATCCTTAAACATTATGTCAGTGGCCTAACCAGGGAATATTTCAGCAAGTTGCTGAAGTGGGACTTTTGTGAAGGATGGTACAGTGTTGGAAAGCACTTCATTTATTAAAAAATACCGTAATTATTTTTATTTTCCTATTGTAGAAGTCAGCATTCCCACTCATCATTATACAGGAAATATTTAATGAGGTAAAAACAGAATTCTTTAGTATTAGCATAGTTATAATTCTGAGGAGTTAAAACTCATATATATTTGTGTGTTTTTAATTTATTCTTTCTCTCAATGTTTATTGAGAACCTGTTACTTTAGGTTCCTCGGCAAAGAACTGAGATTCAGATGCAAAGATCTGTACACAGCATAAAAAAAAAATTAAAATGAGAGTCAGGTTCCAAAATTGAGCTCTCCAGGAACAGAGTGCATGAGAGAATACACGAGAAGAGAATTACTAAACATAGTTTATGATTCTGATCTGAGGCTGTGGAAAGCTGTCCATCAGAATCCTGTGTTTGTGAATCACATCCCCTAGCACTGAGTGAGTGAGTGGGCTTCGGAGATGATCAGTTTTCATAGGTCATTTCTTACGTGCTCTTGAGCACACGTGGGATGAGCATCAAGGGGCGTTCTAGCTAGGTTTGTGCCTTGGATACATTTGTAATCTGTTTGTACATCCACATCATTCCCACCTTAGAAGTCAGAATCAAAGTGGAAGAAGGATGCAATATATCATTCCTTAAATACCAGGCTCAAATCACTATTATGGCTAATATTTACATTTTTGATGTAACTCAGATTGTTTAAAATACATTATTTTAAACAATTTCTTTTCTCTACCAAAGTTTTCAATAAGATATAGAGACCAAAAAAAAAAAATGTATGCGTCCAAGACTTTGACTTTAGCATTTGGACTTTATAAAATAATAATGATAGTGATTACTATTAATAATATACTTCAGTACAGCCAATACTTATTATTGAGACAGAATCTTCCCAACTTTCTAAGTTGTCCAGGATGGATTTAAATTTGTCATCCTGCCTCATCCTCCCAAAGTGCTGAGATTCTTATTTGGATGTTACATACATTTTAATGATGTATTTTAGGTTTTCTATATTTTATATGCCCCCAAATATGAGGATAAATTGTTATTAGCACACATTATACATCATAGCAAGATCTGTTTCATAGTTTAAAGTCAGAAAAATTTTCTTTTCTTGTTTTTTCTTTTTTTAGAGAGGGTCTCACTTTTGAAGTTCAGACTGATCCTGAACTCAGCCTTGAACTCACACAGCAATCCTCCTGAACGAGCACTGGGATTATAGGCATGAGTCTCCACACACAGCATTATTGTATGTGGTTACTGGGGATCAAACCTGGGACCTTGTGCTTGCAAGGCAGATGCCGAAATCACTGGGGTAAATCCCCAGCCCAAATTTTATTTTCTAAAGCCTATTTTAAATATTTTCTTCTTTATATTTTTAAAAAGATATATTCATCTAATGGACAACTAGATATCCTAAGTTGTTAATATCATATCATAACTACTTGTCTTCACTTAAAGATCAGAACCAGCAAAACTGTACTCATGTTGACTTTTTAGACAGGAAGTACTTTTTTAAAATAGCATGTAATCAATGTATTGGCTTTACCTGAGGTGTTATCTACAACAACTCCTTTCCTATTCTGTGGATAAGGTGTTAATAAATATCTGGCACTGAATGAATGAATGAAGAGTGAATGACAGATGACTGTCATCAGACCACACACTTTACAAGATCTCCTGACAACTACCGGTATTCGTTATTGTTTCAGGACATTTGCAGTTTACACATCTACTCTGGCCACCAACTTTCAAGGAAACCCCCAAGTCTTTTTTTTTTTTAATTCAAGTCTTTATTGGTACATTTTATATATATGTGTATATATATATATATATATATATATATATATATATATATATACACACACACACACACACACACACACACATATATATATATATACACACACATATATATACATATATATCATTATATATTATATATACACTATATACATACTATATATATATATATATATATATATAAAATTATTGCATTCAACATTGAGAGTTTGTACCAGTATATGACACGACTTGATTCTCAGTTTTTCCCCTTCCCCTACCAAGGATGAACCTTCGGACACCTCATAAGTGAAATAAATAGGTCACAGATGTGTAAATATCATATCTTTTCTCTGGTATGAGAATATAAAGATGTAAACAAGCTCTAGTACATATATAGTAGATGTTGTGATATAGAAAATATTTAAAAGGAAATAGTGTGTAGGGGTAAATAATGAGGGGAAAAAGAATGTGATAGTAATAAAACAAGGAAACCCTCAAATCTTACAGAAATGTATAGGCTAATTAATACTCACCATTATCAAAATATCTGACTGTTGAATTTCTGGACACGCTGGGATCAAAATTTGCCATTAAGGGTGCGATGTACTGTGTGGCTGTGAGCATTCGATGCACAACTTCTCCAGTGTATATGAAACCTAAGGATAGGAAAACAAGACATGCTAAGAAAAAGAAGCACACACAAAATTGTCATTAACTTATCTCCAACTCAAGGGCAGTGATAGTTTGAAAATAAAACATCACAGTAGTTATATTTTTGAAAAGGGAAATAATGTCTCAATGACTGATTAATAATATTTGGCAGGGATAAAGTAACAATTCTTAAGTAATTTCAAAGTACTCTACAGATGGGAGAATCAGAAACCTACGATATGTACTACACGAACTGTGGGGAAGGTGACTATTATCCAGAAAAAATAATTAGGCTGAAAAATGCTATTATAGTATTGTAAGTAACAAATATTCTCATTTACTATTATTAGTGTCTCATTATTTTGACATCAGCTAGCATGAAAATCCTTTTTACAAGTGAATTTATTCAGGATTTTTTAAACTGTGAATTTAGTGGAGCAAGGGCATGTTAGCAACGGCACATGCTAAAGTGCAGAGAATGTTTTCCGTTCCTTTTGTTTGTTTTTAATTGAAAGAGGGCTAAATACCCCCCCCCCCCCGTAGGGCTTTCAAATATCTCAGATTGCTCACACCTTTATAACCATAGAATCCTATCAAGAAGATAAGGCCTATATGCCTCCAGGTAAGATGGTAAAATACTGATAATGCACAAATGCCTCTCTCTTTAGAGTTGTCAATGCCACTCTGTGCTGCTAGTTGAATAATAAGAGAGAATGTACTATGGACAACTTTGGCATGGAATTAACTTTCAATAGCTCCTATGTTAGGACTCCAACCCATTTCCAATTATTCACACCAGGTTTATTGACTTTGTCGATTATCCACGACAAATTGTTAATCCTGTGCTGGCTCCTGGCCTCTGAGGTCTGTAACTGCCTGAAAGAACAGCTGTTTCTGGGTGATTTAAATATTAATCTATGAGATGCACAATTAAGAATAAATATGCAAATGGACACATGCAGAATTATAAAGTAAAATGCAAAGCGAGTTATTCGTGACAATGCAGTTGTCATCAGGCAATTGTGAGTTAAGTAAGTATCCATGGCTGCTATTGATCGTTTTTCTATTTTCACAAGAACTCATAAAACATACAAGATTTCTAAAAGTCTCCCAGAAAATTGTATGGTATTTAAATCTCAAAGTTGTGTTACAGCACATGATTTTATTGGCATATTGCAATGTTTATTTCTTCAAATTCTGACTGTGATTTTTAAATAAGCTAATGTAGAATTAAATCTGTAGTTATTTATAGATTTAGTAAATAATTTTTTTATTAAAAAGGTCTTAAAAGTCCTATATTGGAAGACATAATGTCAATATGGTTGTTTCTATTATATTTCTTTCTATATTTTCAGTCATACGCTTAACGTTCAAAATTTAGTTTAGTTCAGAGTTTACCACAAGTTTAAAGTTATAAACAAACATAAAGAGTAATGATTGGGGGTTATGATTTATTTCTGTTCTTATCCTCACCAGCAAGCATTTAAAATTTCATCATTAATGAACACAAAAGTCGTACAGAAGTAATCTTGAAATTAAATGTTTGAACTGCGCTGTGACAGAGTTCTTTCAGAGAAAACCAGGTGCTGATGGTCTTTCTGTGAATCTCTTCACACTAGAGAAGAAACTGTCTAACGTCGAGGTCAGACGGTTGTCAAGCAAGGCAGGGTGATCCTTTTAAATTCATCCTCCAAAACAACTACTTAAGAAAAGCAGCACTAATTCCTAGAAATAGTGACAAAATTTAAGTATCTGATTTCTGATACTTAATTCTCTTTGCTTTTTCACTGAATGGTGTTTTGATTGACATAATATTTGCAAATATTTTGGAATACCACGGAATATTTTGATTCCTGACTATACTGTATTGAACAATGATCAGCTTGGAGAAACTAGCATATCCATCCCCGTAAGCATTTATCACAGTTTTATGTTGAGTATATTAAAAACTCTTCATCTAACTACTTGGGACAGACAATGCTTTCACCTGCTGTTGCACAGAACACCAGAATTTCATCATCCCATGTGGCTGGAACTTCATGTTGACTAGTCTCTTGTCATCTTCCCATCAGCCTGTCCTCAGTGGCCAGTTATCACTTTTCTACTCTGCACTTTCTTGTATCACCCTCTTCAGATTCTACCTACATGACCATGATTGCCCCCACTGTTTCAACAGAGATTCAGTGAGATGCTGTTCTCTATTCTCTGTCAACCCGTCTCCAGATCATAAGGACAACCATCTGTTTCTCCCTTTGTTCAGGAGTTTTCCAAGAATACAATGACTCATATTTCCAAAGGGAAATTTCACAAGGTTTCTGAAGAACTAAGTTAAAATACAGGAGAATTTATTAATAGTAAGAATTATAGTTACAGTTTCCATTATTGTTACATTCCTAAAATTATAACTTCTATTACTGTATTATAGTTGTTGTGACTGCAGTGAATGAGGAACAGCCATTGCAATTAGTAACTATTATCACTATTAGTAACACCCCTGTCCCCCCTAAAAGGTGAAAAATAATTGTAGGATGATAAAAGCCCCCTGTCCTGAAAACAGGCTACAGTTTGCTAATCTAGAGCATACTTCTTTGTTTTTCTTGGCCATAATAAATACTGATTCCTGTGAATATCTTTGATAAGAATTCTGGTTAGTTCTTAGCACTCGATTATGGCCATGGGCTCTTAAATTTTGAAAATTTAAAAATATCATTTCAGCAGTGGTTAAAAACTGAGGGCGAGAAACAAGCTTACTGGAAGGAGAAAGGTAATTAAGTGTTGAGTAAGAACCAGCTACACAAATTAATGCAAGAAAAGTTTTCCAGAGCTTTAAAGGCCTTCTGAGCAACTAACGCACTAATTAGACATGTACGTCTTTACTTTGGCAGCCCTGGGCAGTGCAAGTTGTAGAGAAATATAATTCACCTTTCTGGCCCTTCACATTTTAGGCGCATTTAAACAATACATTTTAATTATGTTCTTCAAAGTTTTTTGTACCCATTTGGGTAGCTAAGTATAAAACAGCTTTGCTTATTATGTATTTCTAACATAAGTGGCGATCATCTGTCTAGGAAAGTGGAAAAATTATTACCATCCAGGTAATTTGGGACTCAGGAGAATACCTTTATTTAGAAGCAAACAAGTTCTGTTCTTTGAATCTCAAACAATGATGAACACATTCCCTTTCTTTCCCTATTGCCAGTAAACTCAGGGTCCATCTCTGAGTTCATTTGTAAGCAACAGCTTTTCCCTTGTAACTTGACAGATCTCCTGGGATGCTTCAGTGCATGGTTTGGCGTTACCTGAAAAATCTAATTTTAAATATCTAAGTCTCACTGAAGTCACTTGGGGGCTCTCTTACTGCAGATTCTGTTATGAATACATTCTACTCCATCATTATCTATTTATGAATTACTAAAGCCCTGTAGTTATTATTAATATATCAAATGGATGACCATAAAATATTGATTAATTATTAACTATTGATTAATCGCTAATTAATTATTAATTATCAATTGCTAATTATTGATTATTAATATATCTAATGGATGAAATTTTTGGATAAGGATTTGGAAAACAGATTTCTCTGTTTTGTATCAGAAAAATATTGTGATTATGACAATAACAATCTATAAAGACCTTTAAAATACATTACTTTAATACATTTAATACTTTACTATTACCACAACTTTAAGAAGAAACATGATAGTATATTACTTACACTTGTCAAATGCAGTATTCAATTAGGCTGGATAATTTGCCCAAAACCACATGACTAGACCAGGTGTATAGATTCCAAGTTCTGGGGTTCTACACAGTATGTTTTAGAATTCATGAGGAATACAACCATGTGTAATATGTTATTTGGGACAGTAAATTAGATGGCACTCTTTTTACTTCTCTTGAAGTCACTTTTAAGACCACCATACTACAAATGCTGAGAACTCTCAAGTTAAAAGTACCCTAATAAGACTTCTCAGATCTATGTATCCTTCCTCCACTGAATTTTATGCTCATGCAAGGCTATTATGGAGAAAAAGATTTGTCTTTTCTGTGTGAATATTTTAGTAGTATTTGTATCTCAGAGCAGAATGGGAATCACTCAAATACTGATACTTTTCTTTTCTTTCTTTTTTTTTTTTTTACCATAGCCTCTGGTCTTTTCATCAGAAGATAGTATAAATCTGTGCAAATGAGATTCCTTTATTGCAATCTACCAAACAATACTGAAATTGATGTGAGAATCTCATGCAATTAGAGCAGTTATCTCATGGGAGAATCAAGTTATTCCCTAGTTGTTTACTAAAGCACTAAATCTGTCTGTCCCTCAGGTCCCTATTTTTTTATTACTACGTTCCTCATGTATAATGAATGCACTTATTGTGGGGAGTTGACATATACACCAACATATTCATAGGTCATTTTACTCCTTTCTATTTTCCTTCTATGCATACAAATTAGAGGGCATTGAAGCGATCAATTGGTTTTCTGCAAATTTCTGTTTTTAATACTGTTCTTCAGTGCTTTTGATGTAAACTGATACTAATTTTTACACCTAGTGGTATTTTCTGTCTTACCTGTACTGATTCAGGATACATTTATAATAGGATGTTTATGACTTTAAAGCCATACTTCAGACTTGAATGCCTACACTATATTTATCTGCATTATTCCTGTGTGGGTTAGAGTTGGCCATTGAATTTATGATTAAGTACAAGGAAATGGATTCCTTATTGTCCACAGTTATTCATTTGATTTATCTCGCTTTATACTCTAATGGAAAAAGCACCTTGTAAAAACATTAACCCCCTATTGGTTGCAGATGATTGTTTCATTTAATTGGAAGTGCCATAGTAATAAAAGAAGCATGAAGAGGTTATAATTGCCTGTGAAACATTCTATAAAAGATTAATGTGCAAGGGGATACATAAAATATTCTATTTCAACATCTTTCTGTTGATATTTCTGACCCCAGAGGCAAGACTGGAGTCAATCCAAATGTCTGTAGGGCACTGAACAGTTCCAATTAAATGCTACTTTTAGCGTACAAATGACAATGGTATATATCACCTTTGGCATCTTCGTATTGACATGTACTGTGATCTCTACACATTATTAATACAATAGACCTGAAGCTAATGGAAAAGGACCTGGAAACAGATTCCTCATTCCGAGTTCTCATTAACCTCCTTTCTGATGCTCTCTACTTCCATTCGTGGGGTTCTGACTGATTTAACTGGTTGCGGTTTGTGGTTATTGTTTTATCAATTGTTCAGTGTTGGTGGTGGACAACTTACTTAAAGTAAACAAATGCAGTTGGAGCATAATTAACTTATGTTTGGTACAAATTTTACAAGTCATAGTATGTTCGTATGCTATGAAATATACTATTTAGGAAAAACACTCATTTATAATTTAGTCAATGTTTTAAAACAAAACCATGTGTAGCACCAATTGTGAATTTGAAAATTAAAAGTTACAGTAAATTATCTGGCAAAGTGATAGTCCATTAGCTATAACGATACAATGACAGGTTTCATATGACAGGCATCCTTTGGACACAGTTCACTGGCAGGATGTTGGTTTGTATAAGTAGTCTAGACAGCTGATATAGAAAATACTGAAATTCATATGTGCTTACTAACCACTGGCTCCCAAGAGGAAAAAGCCTATAATATTGCCAATCACCAATTATTTCTCTCTACAGTTTCAAGAAGCTATTAAGTTAAAATATAGCGAGGATATACATTAAGACATATGCCTGGGTTCCTGAAAAGCAACTTTTAATATTATTAATCATCAATCATTTTCTTTTTTATTTTTAACCAGCTATAAAGTAAAATTATTAAATAAATTTATGTACTAATTATATATATCTATATAGTGTTAAGTATTTCTCGTATCATAGACTTTTTCATTATATTGGTGTAAGGTATAATTGTGGGTTACACACACACATACACACACACACACACACACACATACACACACACACACACACACACACACTCCATTTTCCTAGCAAAATAAGCAAATTGTGGCAACTTAGTTATCTACTGCAAATTCTGTTTATGCAAGTACCAATGTATTCAATGCCTCTTCCGAATACTAGAAGAACAGGAGCTGCAGTGTACAGATGAGGAGAGGAAGACAGATAAAAAATATTTCATCCTTTCCTCCTCCATTTTCATTGGGAGCTAATGACAAAATTGTTGCTTTTAGTTTCTCCTTTTCTATTTTGTGCCTCAAAGCATAAAAAAGTCAGTGTAACTGGCTCATAGTTTATTCATGTTAATTCAACAGCTCCTTACCCATCCTTTCAACTGCTTCTCACTTTTAGGGCTTCTCAATTCACATTCATACTGCTGACCAGAAGCGAGGGCCTGAGAGTTACATAAAGCACAAACTCAATGGCTTTTTATAGTAGCTTTGAACTGATATTTTTTGTTTAGAAAATTAGGCTTATCTCTTCTCTTCAGGTAGATCCAGGTACTATTTCAAAAGCTTTAATCATATAGAGACAATAATGTGAGCAACACGGCAGAGTATCAGTTTTCCATGCTTATTATTCCTAGAAAAATTAAACTGAATAACTGTTTTTGGATAAACTGGTACCTTCAAAATGATTAAAGATTTCACATCCAAGATTACATAGAAATAAGAAGCATAGAAATAAGAAGAGACATCGAAGAGGGTAGGATAGATAGCTTCAGTTGTCTATGCTGTCCTTTGCTAAAGCTTTCATTGCAAAGGAGAACAAATGGAACACTCAACCTTAGCACCACCACCAACTAAGTGTGTATCAGTGAACTGTCAAATTCTAGCATCAAGTGGCCTCCTGCAGACCCGGATTCCTGAATTCCCTCAAACTTCCGGCTTCAGATTAATCTTTTTGACTCTATGATTCAGGTTGGGCACAGCACCAGTTTGGTTTCCATGTTCTAGGATGTTCTGGCACCAGTCTACCTACATACACCCAGAACTCACACAGGTATCAGTGGACCTAGTGACTAGACTCAGTAGGTTGATATTCAGCCTCTACAGACCCAGTCTCCATGCCCTCATTTAGTAACACAAGTTTCATATCTGCGATGATGGAGCCAGGCACCAGGTGAGTTCTGTAAATCTAGGCTCCAAGTCTGCATTCACAGCTCCAATGTTAAGATTTAGATTAAGAATGCCCCTCCCCCCAGAGCCTCTGCACTTAGCTTTCCTTTTCTCTCTGTGATTTGTGATTACCATGCCATTTCTACTATGGGATCAGGCGATTATGCATTCCAAAGTTGATCCAAAAAACACCCAGGTACTACAGTACATGTGAACCCAAGTACTGGGCTCACCTACCCACTGAGCCAGGCAGCCAGCCTAGATCACCATCAACAAGCCCTCTGAAACCAGAATTTGGCCAGAATTTCAGAGTAAGTGGAAAGGGAATAAATTCCCATTTCTTCAAATTCACAGACACTAATGTAAGGCAACAAAGATCACAAATAATCGGGTAAATATGAGAGCATCAAAATAATCAAATAAAGCACCCCTAACAAGCTGTAGAGAACTGAAGAGCTATAAAATGTCTGAAAAATGAATCAAAATAATTATGAGTGAACTATAAGACACAAATAAACAAGTAAATGATAAAGAAAAGTAACACATAAATAAAATGAGAAATTCATCAAAGAGCCAAAACCACAAAAAGAACTAAGAAGAAATTCTAGAGCTGAAGAACACATTGAATGAACTGAAAAATTTCAAAACAGTTTAAAGAGCACAGTACAGAAAGCAGGAAAAAAATCTCAGAAAGTTTTCAGATAGGTCATGCAAATTTTCCAATCAGAAGAGGAGGGAAAAAAAAGAATGAGGAAAGCCTAAAGGACTATGGGACACTATCAAGCAACCAATATACACATTTGGGAAATTTCAGAAGGAAAAAAGAAAGAAAATGAAGCAGAATGCTTATCATGGCAAAAAGTTGTCCAAACTGAAGGAAGAAACAGATTTATGAACCCAAAGAAACCTAAATAGATTAAGTGTAAAAAGGTCATCACCAAGACACGATTAAATTCTCAAAAGTAAAAAACTCTGAAGATGACAAGAGAAAAACTACTCATTACAGACAAGGAAACACTAAGCAGTTGATTAGTGCATTTCTCAGCAAAAACATTGCAGAGCAGGGCAAGGCAGATGATATCTTTCAAATGTTGAAGCATCACTTTGGTTTTCAAGAATGCTATGATGATCAAAACTAAACTTTGTACATCAGAAGTAAAAAATTTTCTAGGAAAACAGAAACTAGAAAAAATAAATATGATAATTGTAAGAAAAAAAATAAGTTTTTCAGGTTGAAAGCCTACCTACCACATGAAAACAAATAAAAAGATAAAATGAAAAAGCCAGAATGGAGGTAAAATCAACAACTCTCAGTTATGGTGCTTTTAAAACTAGTGTAAGAGAAGACAGGTGGGTTAAATAATATAATTACAATAATTTATTAATAAAATACAAAAAATGAAAACTATGAAGTCCATTACAGAAAAATATGCATGGGAGGAATAGTTTAAGCACACAGTTTTAATATATGATAAGAAGTTTATATTAGTATACAATAAACAGCTATAACTTACAGAGGGTTTAAGCCTCATGGTAATTATAAGGAAAAATTGGTAGTAGACACACAGAAAATAAGCAAAATAGAATTAAATCATACTACCACCCCAAATCAGATAACAAAGGAAGACAACAAGACAGGGAGGAAAAGGCACTACAAACTGGGCAGAAAATAATTTTTAAAATGGCAAAAATTAGTCTTTCCTATTAATAATTACTTTCTATGTGAGTTATAGCCTCTAATCAATAAACTGATTTATAGTGCCTACAAGATACCCACCTTTCCTTTCAGAACACACATAGGCTAAAAATGAAAGAATGGGAAAAGATATTCCACACACACAACAACGAAGTAGAGTGGCACTGGCTACAGAGAGAAGAAAGTTTAGGTCCAAAACTGTCCCAAGTAGTAAAGAAAATCACTGTCTTATGATAAAAGGGTAAATTCATCAAAAGATCATACATGTCCCTAACATTGGACATTTAAATATATAAGGCAAATTTTAACACAACTTGGGAGTAGATGGCAATACTATACCAGTGGAGCTCTTTAGTAATACACTTTGTATGAAGGGTAGCTCATCCAAACAAAAAAATCCATGAGTAAACAGAGGATATGAGAAATATTATAGGCTAATAAGGCTAACATTCCTTTCAATAGTAGCACAAGACACATTATTTTCATGTGCATATGGAACATTTCCAAGAATGGATCATATATAATCGAAACATATGGTGAATATTTAAATCAAAATGTGTTATATAGTAAAAGATACGCTGTTATTAATCCCTCTTAAAATATTCTCCCCAATTTCAAAAATATTTATCCAATATTTTTCACTTCTGAAGCCATACTGGAAGTCTTTTTTCACTGTGTTGACCTGGCTGCCTACTTGTCATGGACCTTTCAAAATATTTATAGTTTTCTTGGCTATTAAGACTTTGGGGAAGAGCCAGAAGTCACATGGTACCAGATTTTGTGAATGAAGTGATTGAAGGTATATCATTATGGTTTTATTTGACAGAAACTGCCAAAAATAAACTGTAAACTGCTTTAGATCCTGGCAAGAACAATGATATGTGTGTAAATGTAATCTCCTTCAGAAAGCAACAAAAATTATCAGAGGACTATGAGGGAGATTAATGGCAACATGCATTTTAATGTAACAGTTGTTCAGAGTTAACCATTTATTAGTTTTTTTAAAAATCACACTGCCTAGTAAGGTAAAAAAGTTTTAATAGATTTAATAAGTGGAATTTACATGTAGTATTTTTTCTCACTATGATGTTAGAAAAGTATAAATCAGTAGCAAAAAATAGAAAGGGAAAATTTACAAATATGCAGAAGTTAAACAACACATTCCTTTACCAACAATTGGTCAAATTATAAATCAAAAGATAAATCAGTGACATCCGTGTGGCAAATTGCAATGTATACACATATCTCAGAATTTATAGGAGTCACAAAAGCAGGTCTAGGGGAATAGACTATATAATAAACATCTACAGAAATAAAAAGGATACCAAAAATCAACCTATTAGTATACTACAGGAATTAGATAAGAAACTAGGGCAAGTTATGTCCAATACCAGCAGAAGGGAGAAAATAACAAAGATCAGATCATAAATAAATGAAATCTATGCTAAAAGAAGAAAAGGTAAATGAAACAAAGAATTGGTTTATAGAAAAGGTATATAAGATTTAGTAAAATCTATCTAAAGTTAAAAAATGAGAGGACACTTGAAATTATAAATGAAAGAGGCATGACAGTTGATATCACAGAAATAAAAAGGGTCATTTGAGACTATTGTGGAAAACTGTATGTCAAGAAACTGTATATCCTATCAGTGAGTCAAGACCTAGAAAAAAACACCTAAATAAGAATGGATCATACAGAAACAGAAAATGTGAGCAGAATAACAACAATTAAAGATACTGAATCAATAATCAAAACCTCAAAGATAAATAATCAAATAATCAAAGCCACCAGTTCCTGATGGTTTGTTTCATTGCTGTATTCTACAAACCAGTCAAACTTCTAGCTACAGTAATTGTCAAGATAAAGAAATAAAAGCAATTAAATCATACAGAAAAATTGTCTGTTTGCTGTTGACATGATCATATATAGAGAAAATTTGAAAAACTTCATAAAAAATTTAAAATGAATACATAAGTTCCATAAATATACAAAATATAAAATAAACATGTAAAAATTATGTGAGTTTCTATCCACTGACAATGAGCCATGCAAGACAGCAGTTAAAAAAATATTCTGTACCATCAAAAATCTTTAGGTATAAATCTAACCAAGGAGAGGAACAACTGAAAACTATGAAACAACGTTAAAGAAATTGAAGGGCTGAGGATTTAGCTCAGCAGTTCCAGCGCCTGCCTTCCAAGTGCAAGGTCCTGGGTTTGATCCCGGGTAACACATACCACAATGCTGGGTGTGGTGTCTCACACTTGTAATCCCAGCACTCAGGAGGCAGAGGCAGGAGGATTGCTGATTTCCAGGCTGAATTCAGAACCAGCCTGAACTATAAAGAAAGACCCTGTGTCCAGAAAAAAAAAAAAAAAAAAAAAAAAAAAAAAAAAAAAAAAAAAAAAAAAAAAAAAAAAAAAAAAAAAAAAAAAAAAAAAAAAAAACGAAAGAAAGAAATTGAAAACACAAGTAAAAGAATGATATTCTGTCTTTATAGATTGAAAGAATTAAAGTAGTTAAAATGTCCATATCACATACAGCAGTCTACAGCTTCAATTTAATTACTCTCAAAGGTCATTTTATCATGGAAATAGAAAAAAATCCTACAATTTATGTAGAACCAAAATGGATCCAGATCAGCAAATAAAGAAGATAATTCAAATCCAGCTGTAATTCCACCATTCAACACAAATATGCAGTGCTCTTCAATATCCTTTTATAACTAGACGGGAGTCCACCAAGGTCCTGTCTGCAGCTTCAGTGACCCCTCTTTTTATCCCCTTTTCATCTTGCAGTCCTGTGGCCAAGCACAAACCTCTATGATATTTCCAGACATCTTGAACCATACGCCCTTTTGCAATGTCGCAGTGGTGAGTCTGGCTGCATCTTTGCACCTCTTTTGGTGGCTTGTTCTAAAAAGGCAAGGTGGCCATACACCACCCCTCCACTCCGGCCGTCATCCAAGACTGAAACCAGCTGGCTTCACCTCAGGCTTTCTCTCACTTGGCCACCATTAATTTGTAGCGCATGCTTAGCTAGAACCAGGCTCAGACTTCTTTTCCATCTTTCCTCATTACTTTCTTGGACTGTTTCAAAAGAAAACTTAAAAAGTTAAATGAAGATTTCTAGAACATTCCTTTAGGTTCCCACTGGAAGGTAACACTACTACTGCTAAGCATCTCTACTTGTAGGTCCAGGAGTTTCTCATAAATATATTTATTATTGACACATTTCCTAAATCCAATCTCCAAGGAGATCTGTTTCTCTTCAGGCAATATTTCATTCTTAAGGAATTTCTATTGGAAAAGTTATATAGAGAAGGGATATGGTTTTAGAATTTTATAAAATTGGATGTAGACTCAGGTCCTGCTATGTAATGATTGTATGGTTATAAATATATTATTCAAATGTTCTGAAATCTGGTTCTTCATTCAAAATGCAAGTAATACTACAGCTTCTGAACAAGAGGGTTGTGAGATAAATCATAAAATAAATCTAGTATAGTTTCATGCTTGGTATAGGACAGTTTCCAAACAAGTGTTATAGTTTCTCTTTCCCTTTACCTTCTGCTTTTAACTAAAGGTTTACTACATTAAAAAGAAAATTCCTCAGCATTTTAAGCATGAGATGACTAAGGCACAATTTATCTAGAAGTTTCCTGAGGTTTGTTTTGGAGTAAAGATAACCTGTGTGGACTGTAGACAAAAAGAAAAAAGTCATTTTTCCCCAGTATAGTTCATTTCTAAGATTCCAGGGATGTCTTGTTGGTCCATTGGTTCTGGTCAGAACACCACATTTAGAATTAGGTTTGTCCCTTGACAAGATAACTGGGGATTTCACTCTTCCTAGTCTGCCCACCTCAGCCGCCACAGAACACTTTCCCTCCTATCAAGCGCCCCTTCAACCATGAGAATCGGTATTGACTTAGAGAGACAGAATTATGGTGATAGAAGAACACTGACCCTATTACGCATTCATATTATAGTCTGCACTTTCAATATATTATTATGGATATAATAATAGATGTATGTAGAGACATGCAGAGAAAGACCAAGACAGACCATCTCAAAGCAAGCAGATTTTATAAATCAATACAAAATGTATACTGAACGTCTTAAAGTCTAAAGCACTATCAAATCCAGGCCACTTATTTCCTTTAAAAGCATCGAAGCCAAGGATTTTTCATTTTACTGACCTAGATGCACACACTCATCAATATCTTAGTTCTGAAAAACTAGACTGAGTTTTCAAAAGTGCATTTCTTTTCAGATATAATGAATTCTTCATAAAATTGGTGTACTCTCTTTTAGGAAGCACTGTAATTACTGAGGGCAGTGAGAAATTGAAAGGAGCCCTGAGCCTTTCTTTTCAGGTCCACACTTTACATTTCTCTCCTCTCTCCCTCCCCCATCCTGCGTGAAAAGACAAACAAAAGGCGAGTTTATTCAGAGTCTTCTCTTCCTACTCCTGAAGATTTATTAGAAAATACAATCTCCTGGCATGGCTAATATATAGTATTACCCCTGCTCATTTGGAATAAGGACATGGAAGCCAAAAAGTAGAACTTGGTTAATATAACCATTTATCACACAAATTATATCCTATTTCAAATACTTGGGATTCTACTTCCGATAATTCTATTGTGGGAAAAGGAAGGCTGAATATCTTTTTTTTTTTTTTTTTTTTTGAGACAGGGTCTCGCTTTGTGGTTCAGGCTGGCCCTGAGCTCAGCCTCAAACTCACATCACAGCAATCCTCCTGCCTCTGCCTCCCGAGTGCTGGGATTACAGGCGTGAGCCACCACGCCCGGCACTATGGTATGTGGTATTGGTTGCCGCTGGGGTGAGTCTCCACACCCAGTATTGTTATGTGGTTACCGGGGATTGAACCCGGGTCCTTGCGCTTGCAAGACAGGCGCCGGAACCACTGAGCTATATTCCCGGCCCACCAAGGCTGAATATCTTTAATTTTGCTTTTTTCCCTTGACTTTGGGGAATCATTACTAGAACTGTTTATATTATAAAATACTTAAAAACATTATCTATACACTTCAAAATATTTTATGTTGTTCAATCAATATCTATGTTTGATATATGTAACTATGTGTTTTAATAATGTAAAAATAAATCCTAAAATATAAAAGTCAGTCATAATATACACAATGAATTTAAACATATATTGCTAAGTAGTTAATGAACATCTGTGTATTTTCATCTATCATCTAAGCTAAAATCTATAGACACAAAGTACATAATAAAACCTTTAAGAGACACTACTCTCCTCCTCCTGAGAATAACCACCACTGTGCAGTTTTATAATTTTCTTCTTTCCTTTATAGTTTTATATATATTCATATCTCCAAGGAGGATTTGCTTTGCCTACATTTACACGTCAAAATAATCGACTAACTACAAGCATCGTTCCAAAAGTGTTAAATTCTTTTCTTGTCTACACTCCTGAATCATCATACTTTGTGTGCAGCTCTGTTTCATTTACAATATTCCATTGGACTAATCGACAAACCACAATTAATTGATCCCTGAGACTTTTCGTGGCACATATATCACTCAGATTTACTGTTCTTGATTTTGTTCAGCTATTACAAGTGGCTCCAGCCTGAATTTCTACACACATTTTGTCCTGCACAGGTAAAAGACTTTTCTAACTTACAAATCTAGAAGCTGCACATTTAGGATTCAGTGCATGTTCCGTACAAGCCACAGGGTCATACCAGGCAACTTTCCTAAATAGTGGGAGCAACTGATGCATCTATCATTATTAAGTATATATTTCTATTTGCTCACATCTCCATCAAAATCTGGTATTGTTGACATTTAATTGTTGTCAATCTGCTGGTAGTAGAATTACATCCACATTTCTGTGATGTTGAGGAATAGCAAAACTAACTTTTTTCAAGAACTCGTTTGTCACAGATCCCATTTCTGTGAAATGACTAAAAAAAAATCTCAGCCCTTTGTCTTTTTAACTTGTAGTTTTATTTCTTAACTAGTTTTTGTAAATCAATCCTAGATACAAGTCCTTTGTCACTTATTGGTCTGTGAGTTCTTAAAATACTCCTCTATTTTAAAGTTACAAAGATCATGTTCTCTGATGTTATGAACATCTTCTTCTAAACGGTTCTCTGAAAAGGTTTATAAATTTCCATACAACATTTAAGCCTCTTTCTGCTGAGATGATTTTTGAACTGTATTGGATATGGCTCAGTCTGGCTTTCTTTCTATAGGGATAGTAACCAGCACTCATTTTATTTTGAACGTCAATCTCTTCTCACTCACCTGCAGAAATACATAAGTCTAATTATTGTAAATACACGGGTGCGCCCAGTCACCCCAATTTGGGTGCACAGCTGAGTGTGTTTATCCCCGTATGGATGCCACAGTGTTTTACTATTTTTATACTTGATCTTAGCCAAAGGCAAAGAGATGATGCTGTTTTGTGAACCAAAGCACTTTCTGCTCCCTCTAAGTATGTTTGATAACCATGATGGTTTGACAACCATTTCTGTTCCCCAGAAATGTGGGGATTAGTTTGTCAAAACGTATACACACACACTGTCACACACACAGTCACTCATACACATGCTAAAATAATCATATTGCTTTGAGAGGAGTTGATGAAATTATGTCAGTTTGGGAGAAATTCATCCCTTTTGATTTTAAATTTCCTAAATCATGAAGATGAGTTTATCTTTCTTTATGTAGATTTCTTAGAAATCTTTCAAATTCCTTTTCTTTGCAAATTTTCTTAAAATGTTACTTATAGCAAATGTAGCCATATGCTATATGTAGCCAGATTTTTAGATTTACCTGGACTTATTTAGTCTTTCAACAAGTCATTGTCTTTGGAAATATTACGTTCAGTAATAGTTTGCGACTCTGTAGTGGCAATAACACAATTGATTTTATATATTGATCATGTGATCTGCAGTCTTGCCCAACTATTGATCTAATTCTAATAATCTGTCTACTTTTAAGAGCTTTAGTAGGTTGACAATTACATGAACTAGAAATGGGATGATAATTACTTCATTATATGATATGAATTATTTATTTTTAAATGTTCTACTGGTGCAGTCTTGCTGATTTTTAAAATGAAAGTGGTCACACAATTGCAGACTCACATGTAATTATTTAAATAGTTAAAGGTGGAAACAATAAATTCCTTTAAACTAGGTATCTAACTGATAACTCAGTTTGTGGAAAATGAAATATAACTCAGAGATCTAATTAAAACAACTATAACGGGTGTATTCTACAAGACCTGATAAAACTAAAATATTTTGTACAACCCTAGGGATGCCATTGCATATGAAAACAATCTTATTTCTCCATTCTGTGCCTTCTTCTTTTTTGGGAATTTATACATGTATTAGAGAGGAATAGATAGTTTTCATAAGTTGGCAATCCACAGGCCTCTGAATACCTTACTTCTCTGCTAGATTCATTAGAGGTGTATTTTTTTCCATTTCTTTTTCAATATACTTCTTTTCACTTCGGTTAAACCTTAACATCTAATTATCCAACCAACTAAAGCCCTGGGGAGTGCTCTTCATAGAGTAGTCCATTTGTTTCTCAATTCACTGTGCCTTTGATCAGAACATTTACTGAGAACAGGAAGAAGTGGTTATGAGATAAATACCCACAACTTGAGTGGCTGGATGGGTACTAAACTCATACCCCTTGTACATCAGCTGGTCCCTCCAACAGAATGAGAAGTTCTCAGAGAGGCTATGACCTTTTAGTGCCTTTGTGGGGCAAACGAAAGATTTTTTACACGTGTATTTTTTTAGCATCTTTCCGCTGACATCTACCACAAAGGCTCAGGGGCCGCAGCTCACATCTCCTGTGGTTGAAAGAAGACACTTTACAAAGGGGACTGCAGGCAAGCAGGGAAGTTCCTTCCTCGCTGATAACCCAGTTTCCTAACACGTGGCTTTTCTAAAGGAGTGGTGTGGGGCTGTGTCCAGCAACCAGCTCCCTCCAAGTGTCTGAGACAATCGAACTGCAGGGAACACCTTACTTTAAATCTATTCTCAGTCTGCGGGAGCAGAGACTGACCAGGCTCATGGCACGTGGGGTGGGGGTGGGGGTGGGGGATGGAGTGGGGGATCTCTGCTCAAAGTTGCTCTTTGGCGGCTCCCAGGAACGTGAGGGGAGGAGTCAGGACAGGGGTAGGCAGGGATCTGGCCTGGAAAGCACTGCGCAGCTGCAGCAGCGCATCTTGTACGAGCACCAGGCTTAGAAAAACCAGGACAAGCTGACATTAAATGGAATACATGATAAAGTAATATTCCTTTAAGCTCTTAATAAAAATCAGTAGTTTACAACAAATTTGTAATATGGGAGGTTTGAGGGAGACACGAAGTGTATTATAATTTACTGTCCAGGCTATAACACTCTCTAGTTCCTCCTTCTTATACTGCTTTTGTCAGAAACTCTGTGTTGGTATGTAATCATTAGCTCATCACCTAGTTAAACTTCCTCAGGGGGAAACTCTGAACATGCTATCATGTAGTGAGATGTGAATGGAGTGAGACAATTACCAAGTTTGTGCCTCACGGGAGAATTTACACGTCCCTCCAAGAAGTGGTTCTCTCCAGTGATCTGCAAGGGCAGATCACCTATTGTTAGCCTTGGACCTTGGACAAAGGGCTAGTTCCTGTCCCCCTCATCCCATGGCCTTCTGCAAAATGTAGAGGAGGAGATCGGGGGGCAGAGGTCATGGTGGTCTCTCAGGTGGCCACAGGCCTCGCTCGTGAACTTCGCAGTGCTAGAGGTTTGTCAAGACTTGACACTAACATACTCCAAACACAACTGCAGGGCACAGGTGATCCAGTGACGTGTAGCCTCGCCGGTTTATGGCCACATGACTTCTGTCTAGTGACTATAAAAAAATGACAAAGTCCCAATTTCACAGAAGGCAGGCATTCAAGAAACACTCATTTTTGAGGAAAAAGTGATATAAAATGTTATTGCTGCCAGAGTGCAGCTCATGGTCCAGTGTACAACTTGCGTGCGTGAAGTCCTGGGATCCACCTCCCATCTCTTCCCGCTTGACTCTGTGCTCTGGCCACACACAGGTCTCTGCAGGTGCCCTGGGCCTCATGCACTGTTCCAGGCTTCTTTTCCTGCCCGAAATATATTTTCCTGCTTCAGTGCCCTGAAAGTTTCCATTCGTCTTTCAACCTTTGATGTCAGTGTTTTCTCCTCTGTGAAGTCCTTCTTTTATCCTTCTCGTGATGAGACTCTCTGATTACATTCATCCATGTTCAGTCTCTACGCTCATCCAGGCTCCTCTTACAGGGCGCATGACACCTGGCTCAGACTGTTTTTACAACTGCCATCTGATGGGCCTCTCTCTCTCTTATCAATGCTTAAAAACCACAGAGGATGAGAAGCATAGTGTTGGGTTTTTTTGGACTGGGGATCGAACTCAAGACCTTCTGCTTATGAGGCAAGTGTCAGAACCACTGAGCTACGTTCTTGCCCCTGTAGTGTTTTTGTTTTTATCTCAATACAATACAGTGACTGATAGTCACTGTGCAGTTATTGAGTGTGCAACTGCGGACTGCTCACTGGCACACTGGCCATTAGGGTTAGAGTGAGAGGAAGACATTTACTGGACTTGACTGACAGCTGGGGAGCAAATCGTGGAACAGGAGGTGGAGAGGGGTCTACTAGTGAGGGCAAAGCTTTGGAGATTACTTCCTCCAAGGCAGCGGGGAACCCCTGGTTTAAACAGAGATATAATATGATTTGATTTTATTTACTGGAAGAACATTTTGAAAAATACCCTGTTCAGGAGAATGCTCACTTGAACATGAGATAGTGGCATAGCAGCATTTAATGGTGACTGTGTTTTGTTTTTTTTTTTATGTTGCTCTTACATTGTTTCTCCTCTACACCAAGGGATGGTTACACAAAGATATTATTTATTTGTATCTATAAATTTTTTTGCCATGAAAGAGTTTATCAGCTCGGGAATTGCTGGGAAGATAGAATGACCTTAATGTAGTTACAGGGTGGATTTTTCAGAAGCAGAATCCATGTTCTGATGGGTGCAGGCTGGGAGCTGAGGAAGGACGACAGGGGAAGAAGACGGCACCATTTACTATGCAGGCCTGTGGTGGAGAGAACGCTCAATACGGTATGAAGGTTGGTTTCAGAGTAAGAGCATGTGACCCAACATCCATGCCACATACTTGCTCTTAGGCATTACTACATGGGCATATTGTGGTCTTCTGTTACTGGCAAGTCAGCTGTTACTTGTCCTATGAGAACCCTGAGGAACTGGTTTAATCCATATCCTTGATGGACAGTCACTATTTCAAGTCTTCAGACTGATGGGATCCTCTGCTAAAGTCACCACAAAACTGGACTTGCCTTTCTGCACCCAGTGAATTTGGATGCACGGACATGTGCTGGTAAATGACTCCTTCAGTGGCTTAAAAAAGTCACTTCCAGTGTCACTTGCTTCATTTCAACCTATTTTCTATGGTCTAAAAAACCTTAACCCATGAGCCTAGTATATTTGATAAGGGTCCTTCTTTTCCGGTTAACTGTGACTCATCTCTAAACCTGGTATAAATACAAATATAAAAAGATACAGCAAATATTCTCCATCATGAGTTTCAAAGTTCATGTAATCCTCTCTTTGTAGTAAAGTAACGTAGTGCAAACACAGACAATGTTAAATAGATACAAAATAATAGAAGTACTGTCCTTAAAAATTTATAAAGCAGGGCCTCGTAAACATTGTGAATATAGAAGTTTTGCTCTGGGAGCTCCAACCTCATCACATTAATAAATATAAGAGCCCAACATATCAAAGGTCTAACATCCTCACAGGTTGATTTTCCAAGGAGGCTGAGGCTGATGGGGAGGAAGGAGGACGGACTTTGAGTTCCATGGAGGATTTCTGCTTCAGGAAAACAGTGACCCGGACTACATGTGGAACAGAAGGAGATAATCAACCATGAGAGGAGATAATCAACCATGAGAGGAGATAATCAACCTTTTGCATTTCATAGGTGAGTGATTTAAGTTTCTATTTCCATATTGCTCTGTAGCTGACTTTAGGAGTAACTGTCAAATGTACTGTCTCATTGTACTATGCATTGTCAAATGTATTGTCTCATGTACTAAACACTAGGTAGCTTCACCTGAGATTCCTTTCCATCTCAGAGCCCTGGTGGGTGAGGTCTGGCGGAGACTAGCTGGGGTTCTGGTGAGCACTGTGTTCTCATCTTGGAGAAAGCTGCTTCCTCCTTCTAGCCTTGTGAGGTCTTTCCTGGGAATGTGCAAGCTGGATGGAGCTTCTCAGGTGCCTCTGTGTAGAAGGGCACTAATCCCTCTACAAGGGTCGCCTTTCCTTACCTCACAGAGCCCGTGCCATCCTGCCTGCCCAAACCCATGTCCAGGTATCCTGGAGGTGAGGGCTCCAGTATTTTTATTTGAAGAGGACACATTCAGTCCACAACAATTATTGCAAAGGAATGTTAGACTTGAAAACATTTCTCTGGCTTTCTGACCTTTCTGGATCACTAATGTTTCACAGAAAACTTATCCTCTGGGAGAATTTACTTTCTAAAGAGAAAGAGTAACCACAAGAATGATACCCTAGAGCCTCACACAAAGTTGATAAAGAATATCTGGCCATTCTTACTGGGTTTAAAATGAAGTAAATATGTCTTTCCCAACAAAGATTCGAGTCATTCTTTTTTACACTGTGTGTTGACAAAACAAACATTTCGTTTTGACATTTTTGTTTGAGCTTTTGAACTAAACTAAACCAAATGTTAGTTTAGAAATGTGTATATTTGACTTAGAGAACACCTAAGGTCCAAGGGAAATGTAGTTTCCTCTCAATCTCCAAAGAGCTGTTTATGGAAATCTAAAACTGGAGGAAAATGTATATTGTTTTTGAAATTATAAAATACCAGAACACTCATTGCCAGTGTAGGTAAGAAAACTCATTTTTAAATAAACAGATTTTTGAGTTCATTTTGAAATGGCATGACGAATTTGCCACCAAGGGTAAGTAAATAAGCTTCTTTGAGAGTGTTGGAGAGTAGTGGGAGATACTTTTCAAAGCGGAGGGTCCGAGGTGAACACGAAAGCTAACCGCTGGTAGAACAGGAAAGAAGAGTCGAGCCTCAACCCTGCCCAAACAAAACAAGACAAAGAGCCAAAAATAAAAATAAAAAATAAAGCTGATCAAACGAGAGAAATTTTTTAAATGTGCACTCTCTACAACTGAGAGAAAAAACGAAAAGATTAAAGAAATAGGATATCAGAGGAGGAGGATTTCCTGACCCTGGAATTCTAGGGGGCTAGGGTCCCGCAGGATCTGCGCTGAGACGGAAGAGGGGGCGCCTGGATCTGCGGCGCCAGTGCGAGTCAGGGTGCTGGGAGCCCAGGCCACCCCCAGGCGACACTGAGGGAGCTCGGAGGCGGGGGCAGCAGTCACAGAGGAAGTCACAGGCCTCAGGGCAGATGATTTGCAAAGAAGACAAGCCCGGTAGAAAGGAGGAGAGAGAAATTTCTGACCGAGCTACTTCCTGTTACGGCATGTGAGAAAGGCCACAGGAAAGAGAAATAGCGGCTGGGGAGGGCTCCAGGCAGCACTGCCTGCCCCTCGCAGCCTTCCCTGAGCAGCGCTAATTACTCTGCTGGCTCTTTTCTCTAGAGTGCGCAGATCTTGTCTCCTTGATCTTGCCTCCTTCCTTCAGGGCTTTCCGCCTCCTTTCTGCACATCTGTCCACCGCTTCCCCTGCGGCCGAGCCCCTCTCTTGCCTAACTGCACCTGTCAAAACGCACAGCGGAGCTCCAGCTTCACTTTCTTCCCGAGCGCTCCGTGTCCCTGCCACACACATGTCTTGCATTCCTGTGAACTTCTATGCCACTTTTCAATTTCCTTGTGGCACTTCGAATATCACTGTTGCTCAGCCGTTTCATGGCACGCTTGTGTCTTGTTTTCTTTCGCCAGCCCTATTCCTTCTAAGAGACAGGACCCAGCTCTCCTAAATCGCCTGCATGTGAGGTCACTGTGCTTTGCCCATTTCTTCTGCCCCTCCACGTGGTGATCTGAGGACTGATTTAATGCCCGGTGGGTGTCACAATAGGAGAAGGATCCAGCTGCCAGAAGATAGAAAGGACGTTGCTCCCTGGAAAGTTGCTTTTCCTGTTTAGGAATTTCGTTGACTCGTTCAGGGTCTTTCCATTTCTAAAGATTTATTGCTTTAAGAGTCAGTTTCTAATTATAATCTCCGTTTAGAAAAACACATTTAAGAGCGCTCCATTGAGATGGCACTCTGATTGCTTCCTGTCTGAAAAGAGAGATCAGAAAGACAACTTTCAAATAGAAAATTCTTTGTTACAATCGTCCAGGAGAGAAGCGTATAGACAAGATGGTATTTTCTCAGACAAAGTAATCAAAGTGATCTCATTCTTCAGGGCTCAGCTTACAAACATGAGGGCAGAATGTCCTAGAAGAAGAAAGCCTCAGGTACAATGCATCTTTCGTGTTTCCAGTGTATCCTTGAAAATGTAATTTAATGTATCAGGCTAAGAATTTGTTTTCTCACTCTTGGAGTAACATCAGCATCTAATGTGCTCGATTTACCAAAGTGCATGGAAACACTTAGAATGAGTACATGGCAGTAATTCCCGCTGGGGCAGCAATGTAGTGTCTTATAGGAATACTGCAGTCTGTAAAAGGGTGTCCTGAAATAATAGCCAACAGTCAAGGACGACCGCTATATGCTTCCTAGAAACAGAAGGACGGAAACATATTCATAACGATAAATACGAGTATAAAAAGAAATTTGGGGGAAATACAATGTGTTATTTCACAGAGACAGAGAAATAGATATCATCATCTGAGTGATGGGCCAGCATTTCAGAAAATACTGAGCAGGACTTCGCTGTACATTTTCCCAGGCATTTCATTTTCTCAGTGTTAGCTGAGATTCAAAGTTTTACTTTCCTCTCCTCAGAAAAACATAAACCAAGCAGTCTGTTGATTTCAGTTCTGATCTGATCTTTTTAGTTTCAGTCTATATGTCTTTTCTTTGATTGAATTAGACAATTTAAAAAGCCCTTTCTTTTAGCCTGAACTGAATCTACCATGAATTTGATGGCCAATAAAGATTTTATTAAAAGTCAGTATAAGGCATATATGTGAAAGGTTTTAAAAGCAAAATATTATAAGATTTCAGATGCACAGAAACTCAGAAAGACATCAAATACTATGGCTCTATTTAAAAAGGAGAGGGTGACATTTCTCTCCAACTTACCATCGATAATGACCTACTACCGCCCCTTCTAAATGCTGATGAACTGGTCCAAATCCTCTCCCTCTATTGTCCCTGATCACACACACATTCTGTCAGCTCAGACTATTGCCCTTCTTGTCTCCTCCCTATCACGGGTTACAGTGTCTCCATGCACAGGACCGCAGAGGATACAGGAGCTTAAAAATTTCCTTCCAAGGCTTCTTTAGTTTATCTTATTATAATGTTTTCTAAAAATTGTGTGGCATTTTAAATTTCTTAATCTAATATACATTTCCAAGAGGGACAAGTTGGTATGGCGAAATCTCTAAGGTTACTGGAAGAGGGATTATTTTTTGTTTGTTTTGTTTTGTAGTTGCTGACTAGCTCTGTGTCCTGCAGAAGAGAATTTGAGAAACATCACATTAATAAACAGGCTAGGACAGAAGGAGCTAGAAATAGTTACAGCTAATACTGACCTGTGGTGCTATTTTTCACTCAATGGTTTTTAGTAACAGGACAGAATTTGTCTTTTTCGATAAGGATTATTCAGCTTTCATCCTAAAGAGATTTCCCTATCCTCTGAGTTATGTCATTTTCTAGATTATGCTATAAGACTCTGAATTAAATTATCTGATAAAACAAATGAAGTAAGTGGAAAAGAAAGTTTTCCTTCAGTACATTTCTAAGAATATGTTAAAATTTTTTTCAAATACTGTATCTTTTTTTCAGAATCCAAGGATAATACACAGGCAGAGAATAAGAATCCAAGAAGCCTAATACGGAGAATTAAAAAATATTTAATTTGTATCTAGAACCATTCATGAAGCATACCACAGCAATTAACCTAAAAAATATATTAAAGATAATTTCCACATGCTTGTCTAGATTAACTTGAATTTTCTGTCTTTTGTTCATATGTACTTGAAGAATTATTTCATTTTAAATAAGTGTATACATTCTTATTCATAAAGAAGTAAATATTTTAAAATAATTTATATTCTACAAATATATACACCCCAAAAGCAAAAGCTAAAATACACTTAGCAGAATCAATTCTATCACTCAAAATGCCATAAGCAGAATAAACTCTTTTCTCCACTGGCACCTGCTAATTAGGAAGATCTCTGAAAGTCACCTTTGCACTCTAACACTCCTAGCCAATTTGGGGACCTTGACTCTGACAGTGAAATTATTCTTCTGACAATGTCTTATAAGTTCAAATTTCATAGTATAATTAAGTGCAATTAAAACATTTTGATGCTGCCAAAAAGGTGCTATCTGCCTTAATAGTTGCACCTAAACTGCTTTGCCTCTCTGATATTCCATCAATCCATATACTTTTCCTTCAAAATCATGAAACTAACTACTTTCAGATCACTATTTATTCTATCCTTGCCAATATAAGGTGGGAGCATTAGGTATGCAAATATATATTTTGACTGTGTACTGCATATTTTCTTCATGGAGTTCACAGTCGATGCAAAGCATGGACTCTGCAAAATACAGTGTAAAGCACAGAGTTACACAGAGTACAAATCAAAAGGGTAACCACAGTCTATAGTACCTTGTAGCATAAAGATAGATAATGCATGTGATACACAGCATCTGGCCTATTTCAAGTAGGGCATGGTGTAGGGGAGATAGCTGAGCTTTCTGCAAGATGAAGAGTGGAAGGATGCTTATTTGTGATATACAGAGGTAGGAAAAGTAACTGGCAAAAGGGAACAGATTGTAAACTATTCTGAGATGACAAGGAATATAGTTTCTTTGAGACTCAGGCCCTGTCACTGCATATGGTCTCATTTCTACTCTTGCTTTGGCCATGGATGAAAATCAACAAACAATAACCCTGCCCATGATGAGACATCTTGTGTTCTTCTAACTCAATAAATGGTTCACATAGTCTGTGCTGCCAGATTCCAAGCTAGTATGTGGGTTGAATCTTCACTAGAAAAAAGAAGCTAGAAGAATTTCCAGCCATTGGAAGTGGATGTGGTCCTTTGATTCCTAACCTAGCATAATGTGTCTGTAAAAGGTGGGAATTGTTTTACTCTGCTGTTCAGTGTAACTGCTGATGCAGAATAAGCGTTTAATGGGTGTGGTTGGAATCAATAAACACTTTAGTCCATGGTATCTTAATCTTCTGATTTTTAAATGAGGAAGTTGAGGTCCCCAGATTAAATAATGCCCCAGGTTGCTCCACTAAGGTGTAGGTCAAGGCTTTGCCTGGGTCGAATTCTAAGTGCAGTGGTTTTACAGACATCAAGCCTCTGGTCGGAAAGTTCCCAGTGTGAGCAGGGAGAAGCCCAGCGTGGTGATAGCTGAGCCGAGTGCACAGAGGAAAGGATGGACTGGCGAGAGACCCGGTTGCTCAGGGACCATGAATTACCCTGACCACTCAGGACTGTCAGGAAGACATGCAAGCTGAGGAGAGATCACACTCTTGTCTTGATTCGTGACAATTCACTTCATGAACTTTCTCTGACCACTCACCCATCCTGTTTGGAAAACACATGAACTGCATGCATGCTGAGGCCAAAAAGAATACATATTTGATTTTTAATGCATATCTCATTGCTTCCTGCCAGTGATGAGGATAATCATGTTTATCAACAGGGAAATTTGAGGTTGACTATTGCTTCTAATTCAATTCACCTGAGACTCAGAATTCAATTCTTAACAAAATCAACACTGCACATCGTTGATATATTTGCGAGCCATCCAAAAGCATACATTGATGTATGTGGCACAAATATTTATTGTACATATGGCATTTCTGGAATAGGATGATGTAGAAATCATACTGAAACCAAGATTGTTTTACTACGGACCGATGAGAGGCTGGCAGAGAGCTTTGGTGACACACGAAAGCCACCTCTGTCCCTAAGGGCAGGCAGCTGGCACATGCCTGGAGTCATCGGAGCTCAGAATCAGGGTCTGGAAACTACAGTGACCAAAGGAAAGCCAGTCAGACTACAGAAAATCAGAGAGTGAACTGCTGTCTATTATGTTCTTTTTCTTCTTTACTCTTCCAGCCCACGTGACTCTGATTTATTTATCTCCTTAAAACTTTCATTTCCTCCTGTGCTTGTTGAGATAGAAAGGCTACTCTCTCATTTTAGAGTAAAAGTGATGCATCTAAAGATGTATATCTAATACATGGATAGCCAATATATCTAAAGTTCCTCACATAAGGACGACTGCCTAGTAGCATTCTGTGAGTGGTGTGCACCAGGCTTTCAACAGGCACTACTACTGTGAAAGGTGCTGCTATCACTACTTGAGTCCCACCACACAGTCCACTTCACTATTAGCTACTTTGTTAAACAGGCCCAGCCCCGTAGGATATGGCTTTATTTTATTTCCAAGCACAGCCTCCAAACACTGTCTTTTGCATCTCTCTTCTCTTATTCTCAAGGATATCTCAAGAACATTACATATTAACTAGGTATTGATACACACTGCCATCTTTTATGTATTAGGACAAGGACTGAAGAAATAAAGATGCAGCTCAGTGGCCCTGCACTTGTCTGGCTAGTGCAAGGTCCTGAGTTTAATCATCGGTACTGGGAAAAAAAAGTAAAATAAAAATAAAGTTAATGCTTGCTCCCTCCTGTAAGATTAAATTAGATCTGGGGATAAAAGACCGACAGCAGTTGAATTCTGTTCTTTTATTCTCATCTTCTTTCCTCTCTACACAAAGAGATAAGTTCTGTTCTGTTAACTAGTGATAGTTAACGTATCACTAGGACATATGGGGAGAGGATGTGCATAAATAAAGGGAAGAATGACAGTGAGAACATATGAAAATAGTAGACAGCTCACTCTCACTTCCTCCTCATCCTCTTCCCTCTGCATGTTCTGCTCCTCTCTGTAGAGTTCATGTCTTTAGCAAACTCTAACATGGATTTGGAAGAAGGCAAATGAAAAGCTACATCGAAGAATGGACAGGCTGGCAATCATCTGGTCTTTAAAGAGGCACCTGGCTTGAGCCTAGCAAAAGGGAAGCTAAGAGAAAGTCCATCTGCCCCAGAGTTTCCCACAGAAGACATTAGTATAAACTGATGCCTTAAATCCAAGGCGTCCCCACCAGGGACTTAATTACTGGGAGCCAAAAGTTGCTACTGTCACTAGAAAATCAATACAACTGAAAGGAAAGCAGTGTTAAAACCTACAGACATAGCATAGAATACCATCATGCTCTGGATCTAAAGTCTTAGAATCCTTACAGGGGGGTGGAGCTGATCCAGGGAAAACACGAGTGGAAAAGAACCTCAGCATGACTTTAGAGATAGAGAGGTCTTTTAAAAAATTTCAATGGCTTTAAGCGAAAAAATACAAAAACTTTAAAGTAAAAAGTGTAATAAAAGAAAACACAATCACATTTGACTTCCCTGCCGAGACAGACAACTACTGCTAACATTTTAAGATATTTTAGTCTCTCTCAGCAATCTCCTGACATTTCCTTAGATAATGTAGTCTCCTATATAAAAGTGACTATTTCATATTTCATTACTTCTCAAATTTCTCACCTACCCACAGACCTTTTCCCCCTTAGCTGATGTGAAGGAAGCTTTTTATTTTAGTCTAAAAACAAAAACCATTAGACAGAACTTGCTGATCACAGAGAGAGGCCTTTCTGGTCTCTGATCCTCCAGTCATATCTTTTAAAAGACATTTTCCTAGTACACACACACACACGCGCACACACACACACACACACACACACACACACACACACACACACACACACTTTCTTTGGGTTGATATCACAGAAAACAAACATCTTCCTTTGGGTCCACATTTTTTTATAGTTATGATTATATTTCTCTCCACTCCTGTGAAGAATCCTTTCTTTTAAAGTTTTACTTAAAATACCATCTCCTCCCTCCACATTCTATTTCATCTCTAGTTATTTCTTGCACACAGAGCCTCCCAGGTTTCTGTGGCTGGCATTCTTTCAAAGATGTTATTTGTCTGAACAGTGAGCTCACCATTGCTCATGTGATGCTCAGCAGAGATGAATTAAAACTTCTGTGAACCTTTTTGTCTATAAAAATATTTAAAATTATACTCTATGGCTACATGACTATAAAGATCATTATAATCCAGGCTGCATCCATCATTGTGTGCACAGTGATACAGCAATGACTGGCCTCCCCGCAGCAATCTGCATTCTCACAGATGGCCACCCCTTCTGAAATCTGTTATCCAGTGTATTCAATGACACCACACTAAATTTTCCTCCCACCTCACTGGTTGTTTTTTGACCTCCTGGAAAACACATGGCTTCATTAATAGCTGGGATACCTGAGGCCTGAGCCCAGGTGCCCTTCTCTCATGATCTACACCTAACCATTTGGTGTTCTTGCTCTAAAACATGACTTACACAGTCACCCTAAATTCATGTCTTTAAACCCCAGTTTTCTTATGCAGTCTAGAATCACAGGCCTTACCCAACTACTTGACAGCTCTACTTGGATATTCTCTAGAACCTGCCAACCTAATGTGCTTAAAACAAAAACTTCTCATCTTTCTCTTCTCCAGACTCTTCACCAAAGTAAGTATCACTGCCGTTCACTCAGCCATTCATGCAAAAATCCTTAAAATCTCCTTTGCCTCATCTCCTTTTCTTACACCCTTTTCCGCAACCAGAGTAAACATTATCACCAGTGCTTTTAAAGTATATGCTGCTTCCTTCCATTGATGGAAATGGCTCTGAAGAGATCCATAGCCCAATTAATTAAAATGAAAGACATATCAGATTTTATGGGTCAAAGAACAGAAGTAAAAAATGACTGTACTGGCAAAGAACATTCACTCACTCTTAGATCCGTGGTGAGAATTATTCAAATCTATTGCATTTTAGGAAATAATGGCTTACCTCAATTGTCTTAGATACTTTTCTCATTGCTGAGGCAAAATACCTGACCCTCAGAGGGGCAGGAGGAAAGGTTTACTTGGCTCAGTTTGTAGAGGTTTCAGTCTGTTGTTTGCTGGATCCAAGGCAGAGAGGCAATAGCAGAGGGGCATCTTGGAGGAAAAATGGTTCATGGCAGGCAGAAGGCAGCAAAGCAGCAATTACTATTACAGTCCTCTTTCTGCTCCTTATATGTGGACTACCCGTTCTTAGGTGAAGCAGCACTCACACTCGCAGTGGGGCTCCCCATTATTTAGACCCAGAACTATACCAAACCAGGCAGTAGACCAGACACCTCTGAAAAAGCCTCCTGATTGTCCTATGAGCCTTTGAGGGAATATCTAGACACACGCAAAATAACACCAATCAAAACAAGATAATAAATAATATCTAGACACAATCAAAATAACAGCAATCAAAACGAGTTAGCTAATAAATAAATCTCTAGGTAGAATGACAATTTGGAATGTAGACTTCAGATTCTACAAGGTGGCAGATGGAAAAACATCTCAGTTCCAGAGGTGAGTGAACAAAGGACAAGGAAAGAAACAGAACGCCTCCTGAGCAGATGATCGGTAGAACTTCACGATCCCAAGAGCCCAGGAAAGACCACAGTCAGCGGCCATCTCTGTTAAGGTATTACTAATTCAGTTTTGACAATTACACTTTTATAAAAAATAAAGAACATTAAGGCCTTTGCAATGAGGGACATCCATTAAAGACATTTATAAGAGGAGAAAGGAAGTAGTCTAGAAACTAAAGGAGGAAATTGAAGGAAATAAATTTCCAAGATTTGTAGGTAGTAAGTATGTAGAATCTGGAGAAAAGGAGCAGAAAAGAGGAATCAATACCGAGAGCAGATCCTTTGGGCCTTTCAGTCTAAGAAAGCAAGACCTCAGCATTTTGATACCAAAGATTAGCTGTGCAGAAAGCAATTATTCTATGGACTGGGGTCATGGGTAGGTGGGTATGATGGTTTATAGGATCAGGATGATTCAAGTATATTACAGTTATTGTGTGCTCCTTATTTTTACTATTATACATTGCACACATTGTCTATATTATTATTCCAGAAGATTTTCACAAAGCACATACAGCCTAGATCTGTCCTATACGCAGTTCACAATACTACAAGACTAATGCCACCGCTGACCTGCTAGGAACTGGATCTCAGGGAGAAACATGAGGGATAGAGAGCAGCTGTTAACACAGATGAAAATCTGCTCGCCTATTGTTCACCTCCTGCTGGGTGGATTGGTGCTGGATGAGCCGATGATCGGTCACTGTCTCTGGGCCAGGGACTGGGGGCTATGGATTGAAAGGGTGAAAGAACTGACGACTATCAGATCTAAAATGACCCCCCAAACCTCGGGTACGTGGAAGGTGATTGGATTGAGAGTGTCAGGGTTAGTGTGCAGTTAGGAGCTGAGGCTTGGAGGGAAGAGGTAGGTCACTGCGGGGTGCCCTGGGATGTCGACCTTGCTGTTCAGCCCTGCTCTCTGCTTCCTAGCGGCCATGAGGTGAGCATCACTCCTCCACGCAGATCTTTCAGCTTCCTCTTCTGCCTAGAGCTGGCTTTGTAGGGTCTGAAACTTGGAACATGTGAGCCCAAATAAACCTCTCTAGAGTTCTAGAAGTTGTGGATATTGTATTTTGTCCCAGTGACTAGGAAAGTGACTAAGATAATTTGTTTGGGATTTCTTTTATTTAATCTTATAATTTCATTTTGTTCTTTTATAACTCAGAATTAACACAAAACTTTCTGAGGTGCCTTTAATGAGCTAGATCCAAAGCCCTCCACGTGGGATAGAAGACTGTGAAGAATTAAGTCAACATTATTCTCATCCCTCAAATTCTTCCTCATGTTATACTGTCTCCTCACACTACTTTTAGAATTCCCTGTACCCCCAAACCAGATGTCACAATTTTTCCTTGTTACTTATTTTCATCATTCTGCAGAGAAAAAAAATTAAAGTTCAATTACAGCTGTTAGCCAATGAGTTAGTTGAAATAAATCTCAATGATAATGAATTCAAATTAAATTATTAAACTGGCATACCAGAACAACATGAAAAGTAATATGGAAATTTCCATTTAATTGCCACCACAATTCACAATTTACTGTATAAATTTTTTTCGGTTTGCTTGGAGGAAGACAATTAGAGTTGCTCATAAATTGTATGGGGTTTCTATCTCAGTTTAAATGAGTTCCAGCAAAAACTGTGTTCTGCCAGTGAATATTTTTGAGATTACCAGACTAAACAGAGAATCACAATGTAAAATGGCCTGAATTATAGGTAAATTTATTTCATTAATCAAAAGACCCCCACCTTTCTTTTCTGTGTTGCTATCCTATTATCAATTACTCTGCAGGCCGTGTCAATCTCACCTTAAATTATATACGAAGGGGGAAGACAGAAAGTGTCGGGGGGACCATGCCCCAAGCCAACTGGGCTGCAGTCAACTACGACTTAAATTAAATGTCTTCTGAAGTACACATGTCTGCACTTGGCTGATACCTATGCAGTGTTTATTGTACTTCCACTCTATACCTTCAAGAAAAAAAAATATAGCGTATCACTTCCATATTAGAGAGTTTCTGTTATGTTGCTACAGGAACCTACTATTCTCTTTTACTAACACACACACACACACACACACACACTCACACACACACATAAAACGAGAGTTAGAAATCCATAAATCCTTCATTCCAAACTCCTACATGCAGGGTAAGTATTTAGTGAGGTGGTCCAGTGAGAGAGAACACACTAAATTCTCTCTGTGTGAATCATAGGTTTAACCAGAAGCCATTCAATACCAACTTCCCACTGCTACTTATGGTTTTCCATGAAGGCGAATATTTCCACAGGCAGTTAGCACTTGCTGGAATAAGATTTCCTTACTCACTGTACCCTCATTGCATACTGATTTTCCCGTGGCAAGAAAGCTATTTTGATTTTTTTGGTTTTTTTTTTTTATGCCTCTAGCCCAGATCTCTCCTGCAAATTTTGTGATAATTATTAGATTCATGCTTTCAATTAATTCATTTGTGGAATAGGTGATATACAAAAAAAAAGTTTTTTGCATCAGTATTACCTACTGGATGTGTTTGAAGGCTCATTATATCAAAACTATGCAGTTCTGCCATTGAATATAAGCTATTTAGATTAATAAAAATACTTTACTTTCAAGTGAATTGTGAAGAGAAAATAGTAAAACAAATTATGAGATGCTAATCAAGCATAATTAAGAGATTCTCTCTACCAGATATTTACTCACTCAGTCAATCCTAATGAGGTTTATCCTCCAACAATTCCTTTAAGGTCTCTTTAAGTAAGAAATAGGATAATGTAAAAATAGCAAAATTTTCTTGGCCAGGAATTTAGCTCAGTGGTTCCAGTGTCTGCCTTACAAGTACAAGAACTGGAGTTCAGTCCCCAGTAATCACATACAACCATACTAGGTGTGGTGACTCACACCCCTCAGCAATCAGTGCCACACACCACAATGCCAGATGTGGTGGCTCACACCTGTAATCCCAGCACTCGGGAGGCAGAGGCAGGAGGCCTGCTCTGAGTTCCAGGCTTGCTTGGGCTACATAGTGAGCTCAGGACCAGCCTAAACTACAAAAGCAAGACTCTGTCTCAAAAAAATTATTTTTTCTATGATTAGAGATTCAAAAGAACTAGTACTTTTTTTCTTGTCTTTCTATTTATCACTATTATTTTGTCAAGCACTGAACTATAATAATTTAAAAAAACCTTTGAAATAGCCTTTTGAAAATATATTACAGTGACCTGAAAATAAAAAATACTAAATATATTCAATTTTTATATAACATTCCAGTGGAAGGTTAAGCATAGTTTATTAAAATGATAAGCCACTATGTAGATATCAGATTTGCAAAACAGTAATAAGTGATGCAAAATAATGGTGATAACATATTTATAGCCATAAAAAGCAACTTCTAAAATAGTACTAAAAGCCAGGTGCCTTTTGTATATCTAAAAGAACATACTCCAAGATGTTACCAGTGATAATTTCTCAGTATTGCTATTAAAAGTGATGTTTTTTTCTTTTCTTGTGCTCTTCGGTATTTTTCCAAGTATTTTGGAATATAGCAGTTAGGGACACTTTGACTCTAGTAACAGATAATACAATTAGTAGTAGCTTAGACAAACATAAGTGTGTTTTGTCTTCTCATCATTATTATCATTAGGGAAGTTCTCAACAAGTAGCTACTGGCATTGTTTTAGCTACTTAATAATTCTCTTCTTTTTGATTTTCTAAGTCTTAGGTTTATCACTTTTTCTGGTTTTAATACTTGCAGAAATACTTCTAGCAGTAACAAGAATCATTCCCAATTTGCAGGTTGAAGATGGCATCAGGGATAGTGTTAGTCATGTCTGTTCCATTCAAAGCCCCTTTCTGAGGACTGACTCCCAAACCAACTTTTTTCTAATATTACATTTATTTCAATTTGTTATAATCCAGAACTGGATTATATGAGGCTACCTACAGTTTCACAGCTTGCAGGGGTAGACTATCAGAATTGGTTTTGATTCATCAGAAACAATTGTCCACATCTTATGAAAACAATGATATCTTGAACTAAGTCAGGATTCTGTTAGCAGGAGTGAAAAGGTCAAAGCAATATAATAGACTTAAACATGCCCTAGTACCCCCAGTGCCCAACCCTCACCCACCAAAACAGATGTCCACCTCTCAATCTCTACAGCCTGCTAATATATAGCAAAAAAGAAAGGGATCTTTCAAGATAGATTTCGGGTTTGGATTTTGAGATGAGGCAATGATCCTGGATTTCCCAGGGAAGCCCAGATGCAATTACATCAACCCTTATAAGAGGCGGGCAGAGGGGTACTGGAAAAACGAACATCCACACAGGACACATGAAAAGCCAACAGCCTTGAAGACTGAAGCCTGGGGAGGGGTGAACACAACGCACCTAGAAGAGGCCAGGAACACAGTCTCGAGATTCTACCTAAAAGTTGTAGCTGTGCCAGCAACTATTTTGGCCCAGGGCTAATAATCATTTTGGACTGTGGGCTTCAGAACTGTGAGAACATATATTTCATTTTATCTTAAGCTATCTGTTTTGTAGGAAACTTACAAGAAACAAATATTATGGCCCTCACACAACCTTGTCTATATGTACACAAATATCTTCCCAAGCAATGTCATACCATATAAATATTACTGTAAAGTGCATGTAGTGTTATTTGGACATTACCTTTAAAGTAATATATTACTTTTAGAACATTATTTTGAAACAATTTGTGCAACAATGAAATAACCCTCTTCATATTTCTATGTCAACAGAACAGTATACAATGAAAGTTCAAGTTATGACCAGTTTGACATACAAACAACTTGGTTAATTAGGTTAATGGAAAATTCATCTGGCTCTTATCTACAACCTGTACCCAGGTAAACATCCAGGTCTCAGCTCTACTGACTTCTAACCAGCTTGACTTACAGCCTGCCCTTGGGAACCAAATGAGTTCATAAATTGAGTCCACTCTATTTTCAGCAAGGTCCTGCCTCCTATTTGAACAGATCACCCTGCAATTTACATTCATCCATAACCAATTTCCACTGGCCTCTGTAGAAATCACCTAAATGTTTTTAGCTATCGATCTGGTTAGACATGCACCTGATTCTTGAGTCAGTGATGTTTTTCCATTCAGTGACAAAGTTAAAATTGGAAAATCGTAAGCAGAAACATTCATGTTAAGTCCATACACCTGTGGTAACTGATTAAGAACTGTATTAAGGAAATGGGGAAAGGCTCAACCTGCTCTCAATTTTCCTTCAGAAACATGGTTAAAATAGGAATGATATCTCTAATCTGCCACGGAAAATAAGTGCATGAGGCCAGAATTCCGGTTTTCCCTTCAAAGTCTGTGATTAAACTTTGCCTTTCATCCCTGCGGAACTCCACGTGACACCTGCTATTTTCAGGCTATGATCTCTCTTTTATCACAGTCAGTCCTGGCTGGGAAGAGCACCTGCTCCCCATAATTACCGTAGCACACTCACCAACTCCCGATTCAAATGACCTACTTCTTGGTGAGATAAGACCTCTCTTAACTTTGGCTGTGTGAAGTAAGCTCTCCACTCTAAATTACTGATTCACAGGAGACAAACACTCCTAGATCAATTCCAAGTGCTGATCTCTCTTGGTGGGCCCACAGAACTCTATTCCCCAGGCCCAACACGAAAACAACCTGCAGATGACCAGAAAGAAATGACTGGGTACATCCGAAAGCTAGCCAAATGCAAAGCCGCTTATTTGGAATTCTCATGTAAATAAACAGAAGAACATGATTTTTTTTTTTTTTTACTTTTCATACATGAAACAGATATTTACACCCAGTCTTGGGAGAGTGTGCTCTTTGCTTGACACTTGGTAATAATTTTATATTCACTGTCTGAGGCTCTCCCAGTGCCTCGGTTCACTTCCCTGACACGGACACGGACACCTAGAAGTTTCTTTGGATCTTCAAGTTGCAAGGGGTTTTTTAAATCAAAAGTATTTTAGTTATCCACACACATAATTACTTAGTTTTACAGATTAATAATTCTTTTTTTTTTTTTTTTTTTTTTTAGGTTTTTTGAGACAGGGTCTCGCTTTGTGGTTCAGGCTGGCCCTGAGCTCAGCCTCCAACTCACATCACAATCCTCCTGCCTCTGCCTCCCGAGTGCTGGGATTACAGGCGTGAGCCACCACGCCCGGAAATGTGGTATGTGGTACTGGTTGCTGCTGGGTGTGGGTCTCCACACCCAGTATTGTTATGTGGTTACCAGGGAATCAAACCCAGGCCCTTGCGCTTGCAAGACAGGCACCGGAACCACTGAGCTAACTCCCTGGCCCCAGATTAATAATTCTTAAGCTTGAAGTCTTCAGAGCATGAAGATTTTTGTTGCTTGACTCCCATGCATGTGGCATAGCTGGTCACTCCCTGTGTCTCAAAAATTTATCCTCCTTTCAAGTCTGGTGTTTCTCCTCTTTCTAATCCTCCCCCTGCTGGGCAGTGAACATGCAATTCTGTGCTCTCTCCTTTCCATTCTCCCTCTCCACTTCCCTCTGACATTTTCACCCATTATCCTTTTTTTCCCCCTTTCTTCTTATCCTACCTTCCCTATTTTTTACTTTGTTTGTTTCTTATCCCGATTTCCCATATAATCGTGTTTCCTTCTGCAGGAGGTCCTCTATAAGGTGGTAATAATACTACTGGTTTCTCGACCCTGATCTAAGAGTGGGGGAAGAAGTATGCCAAACGTGTTTAATCAAAGCTAAAATACACATGAGGGATTTGTCACCTTTGGAAAGTCATGTATTTGCCCCTTTTCCTAAACCAGCACTGCAGAAATGTTGCAAGCAACACTAGTTCTACAAGACAGTCCTGGAGATGGAGTTTGTTTTGGCTGATTTCTCCTTGCTGGGACAAAATTATAGGAGAATAGGTTTATTTAGGTTCAAAATTTGTAGAGATTTCAGTCCATAGCTGTCTGGCACTCAGGCAGAGTGGCACAAAAAGGAGAAATTTATTAAATATAGCTTCATCCAATATGACTTTATCAAATATTCAGGAGCATTGCTTGGGCCAGTTCTGTGGCCATTTCACCATTCTCTGCTTTAGGTGTCAGCCTGCTCTGATACACTCCTGACTACCACTAGAGTCCGCCCCTGAAGGCACAAATCACACCTTATACTTCCTCTGCCAAAAATTAATTCAAAGCACTAGACTGTGTGTCAGAAAAACACACTCCTCAGTAGAAGAGAGAAAGGTTTTAGTAATTCTGTCTAAACCTTTCAGGTTTTGCTGTTACCTCCTCTTTTCCCACTTGTTTCCTATGGACCTAGTATTCTACTGGTACTAACTCACTTAAAATCTTCAAAATACTCTTGTATTAGTCAGTTTTCCATTGTGGTAGGAGAACATGTGACAAAAGTTACAAGAGAAAAGCTGAAGCTTTGGAAAAGTTTCAGAGGGTTCAGCCCATGGCTGATTTGCCCAATGATCTGGGGGGCCTCTGGTAAGGTGGTAAATTGTAATGGAAACCAGTGATAAACACAGTAGCTCATCTCGTGCCAATCTGGAAGCACAGAGGAAGAAGAAAGACTGAGGTCCTCTTTCCCCTACAGGGCACTTTCCCAATGTCCCGACTTCCTTCTACAAGGCGCTTCTCCTATTGGCAGCTGCACCCTCCAATGCCAGCACAGAATGAGGACTAAGCATTTGGCACACGAACTTTGGTGGATGCTGAAGATCTACGCTATCCTATCTACTCCTCATGGCATTTTCCCCTCTGTGCCCCATGTACTCTGCATATTCTCCCTTTGATAGATGACCTACATGCTCTTTTCTTACACATGCTTCATCGTGGTTTTCCTTTTTAACAAAGTGGGTGAAGTGTTCCCTACAATGTGCTTCTGCACCATATCTTTTCTTTATGTATTTTGCTTACTACACATATGCAATACAACAAATTTACACTGTTTGTGTGGAGCTGGTACATATTCATAACGCTCTTCATTCCTTTTCTCATTGCTTTTCCTCCCTGTCCTTGCACCCTCCATGTCTTGAGCCCCATCCACTGGAAGAAGATCTAGCTCTGTACTCTCTACTATCTTCTATTCTGCTTTTTATTTATAACTGTGGTTTCTTATAGAAGAGAAACCATACAATATTTAAGTTTGTACATCTAATTCATTCCACATCACATCATGGACTGAAGGTGGATCTACCTTCCTCCAAATGACTCAAGTTTATCTTTCTGGCAGAGTGCTATCCCATAAATATGACATTTTCTTTATGCATTCATCTGTCGATGGACATTTAGGGCTGCTTGTAAGATTTAGCTGTTCTGAGTTGTGTTGCTATAAACATGAGTATAAATGTATCACTATAGCATGATATTTTTAACTTTTTTGGTATCTAGAAGAAGATATCTAGAAAAAGAAATAGCTAGATCAAATTAAATTTCTATTTTGAGCTTTTTGAGAATTTTCACACTAATTTCCATACTAGTCAAATGAAGTTACATTTCCACCAACAGTGTAGGACAGCTGCATTTCCCCTGAAGTTTTGACAGCTTTGTTACTATTTTATTTCTTGAAGGTGACTGTTTTTTATAGGATAAAATAGAATTTTAATATTGTTTTAATTTGCATTTCTCTAATGGTCAATGATGTTGAAGATTTTTTCACATGTTTAACAGCCATTTGTACTTCTGTGAAATATCTGTTCTTTCACTTGCCAATTCTGTGGTTAGGCTTTTATATCTTATGTATGTGTGTATTTATTTATTTATTTATTTATTGAGACAGGGTCTCACTTTTGTAGTTCAGGTTGGCCCTGACTCAGCCTTGAACTCACAGCAATCCTCCTGCCTCTGCCTCCTGAGTGCTGGGATTACAGGCGTGAGCCATCATGCCTGGCACTGTGGAATATGGTTCTGATTGCTGGCGGTGAGTCTCCACGCCCAGCACAGCATTGCTGTATGTGATTACTGGGGGTCAAACTCAGGCCCTTGCACTTGCAAAGCAGGCACCAGAACCACTGAGCTAAATCCCAGGCCCTGGGTCTTTGACTTTTGAAGGGTCTATGTTTTTGGTTCCTCATATATTCCAAATATTAGTACTCTGTCTGAAGAATAGCTGGCAAAAGTTTTTCTCCATTGTCAAGACAGAAAAATGAGTCCTATCTAATCTATTACACCTAGTAAATTGTGGGCTTCTAGACTTGCATGATCTAACAATATTGGATTATGCACAGTCTGACTTTTAAACACACAAATTTTGGTTCATCCAAGCTGAGATAAAAACTTAATCACAAAATAAAGACTGATTTTGCAGACTGAGGAAAAAACAAGAATGAAATACATATTATCAATAATTTTGACATGTTCAAGTGACAATATGTTTACATATTGTTAAGCATGCCTTGTTCATTTTAACATTTAATGCAAATATTAAAATATTTTATACTGCATCTGTGTTCAAATTTTTGGATATTATGGTTCTACTGGACAGGGTTGTTGGAGAAGGCCAGCACCCTCTACACGATCCCAGCACTTAGTACTGTCACTTCTAATTGCTACTCAGCAAATGTTTCTTAAATGAATAAATAAGTCAACAGTAGTTTGGTTACACTATTTTATAAAAGTTTTGTCCTGTTTTATAAAATTATAGAATGTCATGAGTCTGAGGGGGAAAAAAATCTTCCAAAGGAATAATGTCAATCTTTGGTGGCTCTGAGTGGGGTCATTCAGCACAGCAGCAGCAACACTCCTCTTCAGATTATGAAGGAAACGAAGTTCCAGGACTTTATGGGCCCTTACGAACAAATCCTCTACCATAAACCACACCGAGTTAGGAGTTACATGAGCCACACGACATCCTCCACAGGAAGTCACAGAAGGAAAGCTGCTGGACTTGGCTGAGGGCACAAGGCCAGCTCAGTTGTGGGGCTTCCCATGCTCTCTGTCACTTCCAGCCTTAGAATTGCTTAAGTGAATCACCTTGAGTGCACAGTCCTGGACAGAAATGCAGTGGAGACTGGGGCCTGCTGATGGACACAAAATCAAACCCTCATGAGTTTTGTCTTCACTGAAACTATTCCCCTGACTGGAGATGAGTATGTGTTAGGATGTGTCAGCATTAAAGAAATAATTGAGAAAGCTTCTTGATACAGTAATGGAAACAACCTGATACTGAGGATGATCTCCTGAATTATTTCACACCATATAAAAATTGCTTTATCAATGCATATGATATGATGTTCCTTTGCTTCAGCTAAAATTCCAAATGGGTTCTTTATCTCCAGATTTAATAGAAGGCCAAGTATTCTTGTGCACTATCGCCTCTCATCTTAGCTATTCTCCAAATATTTTAAATTTTATTGAAGGCTTGTGGACATGTTCCCAGTTGATGTGGGAAGAAAAAAGAGCAATTTACAAATAATATGCAAAGGAAATTTTTGTTTGCTTTAAGCTTTCTCTTGCCTTTGACATGTTTCATGATAACCCCTTATGCAATATTTTTGTGAAAAAGAATGAAACACTGATCTGTTTCCCTGACTGAACAATGAAGTTCCCAGAATTTGGGAGACCATCTGTGGATAACCAGAGATTGCTAGTACAATCACTAAAAGAATCACGGCTGAACCAAAGCTGATATAGAGAACAGTCAGAATGATGAATCCTCAATAAAAAAAAATTATCAGTGATCAGTGTGATGTTATGAAATATTTAGTCTTCACCCATTTCTTGACTTACATTTCATATCATCCTCAAAATCTCCAGTGATACACTTCTTTCTATGCTAGTGAGTTAGTTGACTGTTGACTGCCAACACCTACAGAGTTTCAACATGGTGGCCGGTCAGACAAGGTAGAAGTAAATTCTGGGACCATCAGCCCCACCTCAGCCTTCGGGGTGGTGAGAGGAGCTGAAGGTTAAGTTCATCATCCATCGGCAATGATTGAACCAGGCTTCCCAGGGTCACTCATACCCTGAAGAACAGGATTGTGAGAGCTTTTGGGTCCAAAAAACTTGTTTTATCCCTAGATTTGTTTCAATAATGTAGCTGTAATCACAGATTGATAGAAGAATGAAAGAAATGATTACACTGGTATTATATTATTACATTCTTTTCTGATGGCTACTATAATAAAACACTACAACCTGGTGGTTTTAAACAACATATATTTATGTTTTTAGTTATCGAGACCAGAAGTTAGAAATCAACACCTGAACTGACACCAAACGCTCAGCTTTCTCTAGATGTCCTTTGTGGTATCAGCCCTCGGCCTGTTCAGTCTCTGTTACCATTTGACTCTGGTTCATGGCTGTGTCCACAGCACTCCAGTCTCCACACACACATGGCCTCATTCACCTGTCTGTGAATCCTCCTTTTCCCTTTCTCATACAAGACTCTTGGGGTAACATGTAGGGTCTACCCTTAATCATCCAGAATAATCACTCATCAGAACCTTTAAATTAATTACATCACCAAAGGCCTTTTTCATTATGCAAAGGGAACATTTGTAAGTTCTAAGTAATCAGAATCAATACATTGAAGTGGTCATTATTCAGCTTACCATAGTTCTTGTATACATTTCTTTTAAAATATTGGGACTTTCACTTCCCAAGCTCCTTGTCAATAGGGAAGATATTTTGACTTTATCTGCAAGAGATTTCTAGAATTTGAATGTCTTCTAAAATTTTTGATGACATTTTAAATTTTGAATGTCATGGTGAACCAACAAATATCCTGAACACCCAGTATCTCTGAAACATAGTAATACTGTAGAATTTCTACAAAACACATACGTTCAAGAAACAATCCTAATTTTAAAAGCCAATACCACAAAGTTCTAATGTTAATTGTCTAATAATATAACAGACTATGAAAAACGGGCTTTTTGATAGAACATATTTTACTTTTTCCTCATAATCAGTACTAGCCTCTAGTTTAAAGCTAACAGCACCATTCTTCAACTATGCATATTGGGTTTCGTAGCTATATTACAGAAATACAAACTGAAAGGACAGACATATTTCTCAGGAAGAGTTCAATAAATTGTCATGTATTCAATTCTCCAGGATATAATAGACATTAAAAGGAATATTTGTATACAGTTGGGGCTGGAGCTTGAAATTCATTCATGTATTTACACATCAATGATGTATCAGCTGCTTTTTCCATGACTGACAGCCAGGCTCTTGAGAGGCTCAGAGAGGAAGGCTGGGTTGCCCTTTGAGGAGCACACCTGCACCCAGACAGGGGAGAAGGCACCAGAAGACACGGAGGGAGAAAGGCCCCGGCCTTAAGCCCAGGGGTGGGTTCTTCAAGGAGATTCTCCAAGATGAGACCTTGAAGACCAGCAGGGATGATTTAAGTAAGAAATCCGGCAAGGAGGAGGACTTCAGCTAAGAGATGACTTGAACAATTTCAGCTCTGTAAAAGCCTGGAATAGGTGAACAAATGTTATCGGAACTGGGACAAATTTAAGAGCAGCTGCAAGTCACTGGAGGGGGGATGTCTGGGTAAGAGATCAACTTGAAGAGAAGAACAGCCTCCTTCACGACATTCTTGCTAAAGTGGAAAGGAGATGCCCAGCTGAACAAGATGCTTACTCCGTCAGTAGAAAAAGGCTTTAAGGGCAAGGTCCCAAATCATGACAAAGCTTAAGGCAACTAAACCAGCCTTCCAGGGGATAGAGAAGGGTGAAGACAGAGTGTGCTCATACAAGTTCTTGCATTCTGAAGACTGAAATGAGCAGGTGTTGCAGACTGGGTAGTTCGTAGATGTGACAAGTTGGTGAGAAGTGAGAAACAAGAAGGACTGTAAAATTTCAGGTTTGGATGAAGTTCAGGTCACAGAAAATGGGTGGAAAAAGGACAGCAAGGTGAAAAATGGGTGAGAACGGGAGTACAGAATATGATTCAGCCTTTGAGGTTAAAACTCATATTAAAAATACACATACAAATTCTCAGGGAGAGCCAGGCTGGATAGATCAACGTCTTGATCATGAAGAAGCTGGCCAGGCATATGAAAAGCTACCATCATCACATGGACAGTACATGTAGCAAAATGCTGCAAATATGGTGTCTGGAATCTTATTCATTAAACATCTGGCTGGACAGTGTGAGGAAATCTCTGCATATTACAGTTGTGAACACAACCTATTTTTATTAATGATACTTTTAATACCATTTAAAAGTGTGCATTTTAATTAATATTAACCTGCAGAACCACTGTCTGTGTAGAATATATTTTGTGAAGGAACTATTTTCTGAGACCTTCAATAAGATTGCTAAGTGATGCCAATTTACATCAAAGCCATAGTTTTCAAAGTGCAACTTGCATATATAATGGAATATTCAATTGTATTGTGCCCACTAAAAATCTACAACTTGAGAGTTTCAGGACTTTTCTCTGTTTCTGCCATGCAAACACATCTTTCCACTGAAAGTATTAATCACATTATCAATAGTATACTCATATGACATAAAATAAGGACAGGTGTATTAGGAAGAAGAATGTATTTAGGCAGCGAAGTAAGGTTAAACAAGTGCACCGTGTGGTCTGGATATGGAAGAATCACACACATCATTGCCCTCTTGGTTAGTGTTTCCTTCTAATTCATGCACTGTGCTCACCACCAGAGATCTAGTGTTTGGATCTCAACCTTCTGCTGTTGCTTCATGCTTTGCTACAGACCCCCTAGTAATGTCAGTTTTGCTTTTTTGCTTTGGTTTTAGTGAGAAATAATTCTTCTGATGCAGGGTTTTGGTGAGAATTATGTTTAAATGTTAAAAAATATAACCAGGTGTCCATACAGCATAGTGTATATTTTTTCTGCTTACTATTTAATTCTGTCACTTTCCAAGGAGTGCCAACGACTTGGACTACTATGAGCCACCACTGAACCACCAGGAATTTCTGTGGGCACCGTGCACCCAGCACTTAGGACAGCTGGTTTACCGTGTGATGAGGGCTCAGCTCTCTTTGTGGTGAGCCAACTTCTAGGCCCTCCTAGTGCCCCTGGCAATGCTTCTAAACAAACCCCATGGTTTACCAGGATGTCCAAGTCTGGGCGCCTGTAGGCTTTCCTTATTTACTTGCTCTGCAGAAGGGAATTGGGGAAAAGATGGATATAGAACCCAATGTCCATTTTCATCTTCATCACCATGCTAACATGAATATTACTAGACAGTGACAGTATGATTCTTCTTGTGTTTTCTTGTACCAGTGGATTATTGTTCTGCAGACTCTATTTTACCTTCAGTTACCTGCCATGTAGTAAAAGCTCTATCACTGAAGCAATCTCTCTCTCTCAATCTTCTCCTTTCCATTTTCTTCACTTGGGTCCAATTTCAGTGCCACAGTTTAAAAATAAACCAGGAAAATGAGAGCAGGACATGGCTTTCCATCCACCTTTTTACAATATAAACATTCACAAACATAACAATTTCCTACATAGAGCCTTCATTCCCCTAGTTCACTGGTGACACGAAGTTAAAGCCTTTTCCTAATCCTGAGAATTTTATAGTGTCCCTAAATTGTCTTTCTGATTTATGTTCTTAATTACTCTCTCCATGAATCTGATGGACAAGACACTGGGTTTCTCAACTGTCTTAAACATTTTACCTGTGCTTCCTCATCTTCTACCTCATTTTCTTCACTAGGGCAGTCTACCAAACTCTTGTTTCAAGATCCAAGGCAAATGTTGTTTCCTCCATAAACTCACTGATAACTCATGCAAGGGAAATGGATTTCTTTTTGGCTGGCTCATCAGAAGCCTCTTTATATCCTTATGATGGATCTTTGGTGGACACACACACACACACACACACACACACACACACACACACATTATTTAATAGGAGTCCTTAGAATTATACAAATTTGCCACCGCATATTTTGACTTTCTTGTGGGTCCAGACAGTCTATGACATAAAGTTTTATCAAAGCACAAATCATCTAGTAAGGTAAGAAGATGCAATAATGAGTTTCACAATAACTCTGGGCTCCCTTGTACCAGCTTGTTCGGAAACTATATGCTTTACAAAAGTTAAATATAATTTTAGGGAAAATTAATCTGTTGCAGCAATATTTTTATATTGAGGGGTGTATATCATCATTAACACATACAAAAATAGATAAAGTATCAAATATTATTAAGTATTTAGTATTTTCCAAGCAATGCACCATAAACTATGCATGTTATCATTTCTAATTGTCCCAACATTTCCTAAAGCAAGTGGTATTGATATATCCAATTTACAGATAAGAAAAGTAAGGGAAAGAAGACACAGAGCTGGGAATCACACAGGCAAGATTTGAACCACAGCTTATATGTTTCACTCACATTCTGCTGCCAGCAGGTGGTAAACATGACTAGTTATGGTAGTTTCCACTTACAATCTTACGCTATCTTTTCTGAGAATAAGGATTATGCCTTTTGTTTGTTTTACCACTAGTTCTAAGCCTTGTTCCCCATAAATAGAGGAATTTGGTCCCAACAATAGATTTTACAGTGGCTGGTAAACAGTAATAATCTCAGAGTTACAGATGTTTATCAAAATGTTGGACCTCATTAATCCTTTTCAATCCAGAAAAATAACTTATTCACTAATTCTGCTTTCTTCTAAACACACAGCTGCAAATTCTCATTTGCCTTGGAGATCTTCACTAAAAATAGTTTAATACATGGTGGGAATGTTTAGCTTTACCATTAAATAAGCATTGGCACAGAAATTGAAGCATTAGGAGATATCTTTACTGTGCACATTAGGGACCGCTCGTCAGACAGAATTAAAGTAGATTTGGGCCACTTCAGTCCTTATTGCCACGAAGCATTTGAATTTTTACTCTTTCAGCCCTAAATCTTCGGATCATTTCGATTTTAAGAAAAAGGGAACAATGACCTAACAGAGCCTGTTCCTGCACAGAGTTCGATCTCCCATTTCTATCACTCTGTACAAGCGAAAAGGCATCTGATTAGCACTCCAGCTGAGGCAGGAGGAAAGTGCTGTGTTCAAATGCTACAGCCAACATGCCCCTGGTAAAAACACAAGGAAAGTTCAAAAGTGATATTGAAAGCAGTAAGGAAGCCATTAGTACAAAGAGGCTAATGAAATCAACCTGGACGTGGAAACCGCAACCCAAGAACAGAAATGCTTCTAACCATTGCCTACTTATTTTTCCTTTGAAATAAACTGCAAATACACTGCCCCTGGTTTTAAATTATCTCCTTCATTAGGTTAAGAAATTACTTTTTCATTGCTAGCAAGTGGCTCTTCATCAGGGACAGTGTTTCCAACTGCCAAAATGTCACGGCTTAAATACTTAAAGTGCATCTACTGCAGGAAGAAAAATCACTTAGAAGCTTCTAGGAGCTCTATGGCCACAGAGGGTTTTCAACAAATGTCTCACTGGACAGCATCAATTTTTATTGGCTTGACTTTCTTCTTGGCATCAGGCAAATGAAATGAAAATAAGGGATTGTGCTTTTCTATATGGAAATGGACAACTTGGCATTCTTTGTACTAAATGGCTCAGCGGGCCAAACATTTGTGGAATCACTAAATCATCTTAAATGTTCTGCGATGTAGAGGGAGATTCTCAGTACTTTCGAGCTGAACAGCCACCCTCAAGTTGGAGATGCAGATGAGGGCGGACTCTGCAAACCTACAATGTGACACGCAGACAACGCTGTGTGGTCTCAGCTGGGCTTCTGGTGGTCGCCTTTTCTGCCTCACAGTGAAGTCTGTCTGGCTTCCACAGGACTGATGAGACACACATTAAAATAACAGCCCAAAATGAACTTTCAAATTAAGTTGTTCATGATTTTTTGACCTATGTTTCCTCGTTTTTTCCTGTTCGTTAAGAGGGGTGCACAGGGAACACCTTTCAAATTATGATTTCACTCTTCACCCTTTAACATGTAGAAGAATATTTCTTATACATTCTTTCTTACTTACATTGAGGAGCCATAAGGCTCTCCGCAGAAGGCTTTAATTTCAGAAAGAACACTGGCTTTAAGGTAAGTGGGATGGTGGTTATTCAGACTAGTGTTCATGCCACTTTTCTGAAGAAACCTGACTCTCATTCAGTGGTGTTTTAAGAACCAACAGTAAGGGGCGGGGAGTTAGCTCAGTGGTTCCAGCGCCTGTCTTGCAAGCGCAAGGGCCCGGGTTCGATTCCCCGGTAACCACATAACAATACTGGGTGTGGAGACTCACACCCAGCAGCAACCAGTACCACATACCACAATGCTGGGCGTGGTGGCTCACGCCTGTCATCCCAGCACTCGGGAGGCAGAGGCAGGAGGATTGTGATGTGAGTTTGAGGCTGAGCTCAGGGCCAGCCTAAACCACAAAAGCGACACCCTGTCTCAAAAAAAAACCTAAAAAAAAAAAAAAACCAACAGTAAGAGAATAGATAATTATATAACGAACACTGAGAATGGATATTTGTAATGAGGTGGCTATGACAATGCTTCTTTGTCAAATGTCATTCTTCCAAGAAAAAACAATTCTCTTCTGAACACTTTTGAGATTGGATCCAACTGACAGATGATAAAATGTGGATCCGAAGAGGCCACCCCAAATTCTGCATTGGCACCAAGCTGAGAAGAGCCTGAAAACAATCTTTCCATTGGGGAAATGTAAAAAAAAAATGTTTTTTCACTATGCTGTTATCTCCTGAAGATACTGACAAGATAAAAAAGAAACAGATATAGATCGAACATTTTAGAGGCCAGATCTGGGAGAGGTGAAGGAAGCAAATAGGCACTAGCTGTCCCTTAACACTGTCGGGCCCCAAGTAGTGAAAACAAATGTGTGTCCTCAGTGGAAAACTCTAGACAGACAGCGAGAAAACAGAGATGATACTGCGCCTTGTAAAGAGAGTCTACTCCACAATCTAAATCTTGACCTGTCAAACAAATTAGTACAGAGAAGTCATTAGATCTTCTATTAGGGATGAACGGTGCTTTATTTTCTCCTTTTACGGTTCATAGGCAGCTGGAGTTGAATTCATGTTTAAAACCTCTAATTCCTTTCTCTAAGGTGAAACTTTTTATAAGTTTGCTGACCAGATGCTCCATAAAGGCTGTTTCCTAAAGTGTGCTTTGTCCCCTTAGGCATGTAATATACAGCAATGTCACCTAGGGACTTACTGAAAACTACATGCCTGGGTACTGTGGCTGGAAAGTCTAATTAAGTAGGTGTGGCAGAGACGGGGGGGGGGGGGGCCTCAGAGGGTCCCCCAGTACCCATTGTCTACACTAGCTTTCCTGTGTGGGCTCACATAGAACTCCAACGATTAAGTACAAGAAGAAATCTCATACACATTTTGGAAGTTTGGAACATTAGAGAACTTAGAAGTTCTTACTAAAATGAAACAGAACCTTAGCAAACACAGGTGCAGGTGAAAAGGTATTTACTGCATTTCACCCCTGCTCTCTCAGACCTGCTGACCAGGCTGCTGGGCCCCTGCCTCTGCCCTATGGAAATTTTACCAACTGTAGGCTGGACCCAGAGTCTCATTTTAAAGAAACTCTCCTGGGAATTCTTAGGGAAAGTCTGTTATTCATTCTAGCATTTTATCAGTTCCATGGAAGCCACCTGCTAAGCATGAAATGTTGAACAATGTGGCTGTACTTCAGTCTATAAAAATAAGATTTTTTTAAAAAAAATTAACTGAATAAAAGCTTAAAAAAATACTTGGCAGATGACAGCTTGGTACTAACAGTGCCAAGCTGCTTGGAAAAATTCTGTGGGATCCACCACCACACAAAACAGCCCATCACCTGGAGAAGAAGAAAGCAATGTGTGCTTTTGTACTGAAATTTTTGCCACATAACAAGGCAAGGTAGGAAGATGCTACATACACAATATTTAAAAAGCACAGATTTCCCAGTGCAGATACTTTTACAAACCAAGAGCAAATGTAATTATTTACCTGTATTACTGTCTCCTTGAGCTGTATTAGTAGCTGGTCTTGAAATCCTTCAACCTATATGTTCTGGGCCAACTATTAGGTAGAGGTATTTGTAGCCGAGCTGTCGAGGCAGGCTTGCTTCTGCGTACAGTGCACCCACGGAGGAAAACCAACAGCTCTCTGTTGTCTCACTTGACTGTCATTTTTGAAGAACATTTTGATTTGCAATTAATGCCTTTGGCTGGACAGGTCTGTGGCCCCATCCTTTCACTGGGAAGTGGCACCTGGCCACCACCTGTGGAACCTCAGGGATCCACAATGATTCTTTAGTTCAGTCCCTGAGAGCTTCATGAAAGTATCATGCCACCTGCTCCTTTCACCGCCCTGCTATGAGGGCGACCCTGACTGGCCTGGGCTCCCTTTCATGGATCCAGCTCCCAAACTGGGTGCTCAGCTGAGGATCTTACCCTTGAACTTGAGGATCTCTTTGCTTCAGAAGATTTGTACTTCTGGCTTTTGACTCTTGCCCAAAGTCACTCAGCCCTTTGCATCTGCTAACTGAAAAATGTTCAAACTTCAGTAAAAGCCCTAGTTTGGGGCTATTTCTAATTCAACTGCCATCCTGCTGGGGTCACCAGTGAAGCTCTGCCCCATTTGCAAGACTCACAGTAACATTCAAGCCACTTCTGTTATCCTATTTTCCCACTGGAAGAGTGAGGAATTTGTTTTCAATTTCTAGTTATTAATTATCTTGTGAACTGAGTAGTTGCTGATAAATAAATGTATGCACTGATTAATTAAACGAGGGATTAACTGAGGGATAGGTAGATTTTTTTCTCTTAAATTGAAATCTTTATTGGTAGATTCTTAATGTTACTGTTGCACCTAAACCAAGGTTACACTTCCTATCTAGAAGTCCCTGTAAAGCCTGATGCCATCAAGGCAGCGCCTTTGGAAGGTGACTGGGTTATAGGGGCGTTACTACCCACCTCTGTTAAGAGAAGGAGCTTAGTCAGAAGAGATGTGTGACTATGGGCATCACCTGAAAAGCTGTATTTCCCTCGGGCTCTTCCCTTGACTCTGCTTCCAGCCTGTCTCACTATCTCTGGCCATTCCTTCGGTGTGCCACTGTGCCATGCCATCCTGCCTTGAAGCCAGTCAACTGCTGGACAGACACATGGGCCAAAATAATCCAGTTTATGTCGTGGGGGGCAGGTGTTGTGCCTCAGGGAGAAGGAAGTGACTGAGACAATCAGGAGTCACAGAAGTGTTCTTCTTTGTTTCTCAGTGGAGCCCTGGGAGGCCCTGGTTATAAGGTGGAATTCATAAGGCCCTCCTAAAAAATTTAATTTTTTCTTAAAAAACAGACAATTTCATAACCAGTTTTTAATCTCTCAAACTCTATAATTCAATAAATTTTGAGGGATAGGGATTGCAGTGTAGGATAGAGTACGCATCTAACATGTATGAGACCTTGTGTTCAGTTTCTAATTTCATCTTCCCAAAAGAGCATAAATTTGGGGAGTAATTATGAAAAAAAACAAACTTTACACATTATATTCTTATTGTTCATTTTGTTTAATAACCATAAATACAAATATTAAATGAAGTAAGAACATATGCTGCAGAAATTTAATCCTACAAATTTTTACCAATAAGGATTTTAAACATTAATGTTGTTTCAAAGACAATATATGCACACTATAATTACTTGCAATGTACAAATGACTCTGAAAATTGTATTTCTTTCCTGGTCTCAACCTCCAGCCACCTATGATTTATTTATGTCAGTTACTACCGTTAATATTTCTTATATGTCTTTGTAGAAATTTTTCTGTAACTTGGAAGCGTTTATGTTTCTTCTAAATTATTTCACATTTTAAAATTATTGCTCATTTAAAAATATCTGTTTATACATATATGTAAGGAATGTTGTGGCAACTTTTTTTCACTACACATATATAAAGCTCTTTCATTCTACTTAAAGAGTACATAATAGGGAAAAATGAGAATCAAGATACATCATACATAGGTATAAATTCTCAATGATCAATGTGATCATAATGTATACTTAAAATGTACCAATAAACTCTATAAAAGGAAAAAATAAAGAAATAGAAAACTATTATTAAGAAAGATTACATGATGGTACATTCCATAGGTAAACAACAATTTACTTGACCTGAACATCCTTTCTGATGGGTATTCATGTGGATTTTCACTCATTGGTAATGAATACCCTCCTACATATTACTCACACACATGTGATAACTATAGAATTAACACTCAGAAGTAGAAATCTCAAGTGTGAATGTCAGTGGATAATAATGAATTGTCATCAGCCATGCTAAAAAGTACATTCTTCACACCATAAACAGTAAATCACTTTATAAGTCTTGTTTTTTAAAAAAACCTTATCAAATCACAAGTGGAAATAGTATTTCATTGTAGTTTTAGTTAGTAATCTACTTATTAGAAGTGAGATTTTTAAAAGTAAACTTTATTTTAGATTTCATGTAGATAGAGAATTAAAAAGACAGTATGGAATCTTTTCTTATATTCCACATGCATTTCCTACTGCAATGTTACACTTTTTATTAGTACAGTGTCTTTGTCTAGATTAATGACAGAGGATGGATCCATAATTATTAGGTAAATCATTAACTAAACTTATTAAACTCTCTGTTTTTTACATAATGGTCTCTTAGGATCCCACTCATGATACCACATTGTATTAATTATCATGTCTCCTAGGCTCCTCTTGGCTATGAACGTTTGCTCACATTTCCTTGTTTTGTATAACTCAGTTTCAGGAATCCTTTTGGAGTATTTTACAGCAGGTATGGTTTCTTTGGCTTATTTTAAGACTTTTTGCCAGTTTGAAAATAGTATGTCTAGGCATGTTTCCTGGTGTTCCTTAAGCTTTTTTGTCTGTTATCTGTCAAATTAGAAAATGTTTTCACCACTACTAGTCCATAGGTTGCTTTTGTTTGAATCTCTTTTCCTCTCTTCTGATACTTCAATTATGTGTATTTTTATTAGATTCTTCCACAGTTCTTAGATGCTCATTTTACTGTAGCTTTTTTCTTTACAACTGGACGTTATAATTCTCTCGTTGTTTAGTGTCCCTGTATCTTCAGGCTGTGATCCAGCAAGGGGTTTCTTTACTGCAATAGTTTTTCTCCTCCTCCCTCTCAATTCCTTCTTTGGATACAGCATTCTGCCTTCATCTGCTTGAAGTCTTTATGAAATAAACTTATTTTTATTTTCCCTTAAGTGTCCAAAGAAGATCCAGGCAGCTCCAGTGGGAGAAATCACTTTTCTGCAGCTGAAATAAGGCTCTAACCAAACTTTTTCCTCAGCAGATTAGGCCTTTGCTTTAGAGAAGGCTCTGGGTGTCTTTCTCATTGATAATGTAAGTGAAAAATCATTTCCCTGTAGTTAAAGTTGGCTTTGCTACAGGAAAAGATTTTTCCCTTACACAACAGAGGACTTTTCTTGGAACGTCAGTGGAAGAATTTGAAGTCAGGGGCTCAAAAATGTGAGTGTACTGCTGAAAATGGAGTCCCAGGCATTTATTGTTATTGGGCTATAAGGCTCTAAAATTCAGCTTCACTGGAGTTACTGCCCAAGTCATTATCAGCTAGTGGTTCCAGGGCCTTCTGCTTCAGGTAAGCAGAGCTCTGCATCTCTTCAGAGGTCCATGTTCTTCAGGTTTTTAATACCATGGTCTGCCCATCAATTTGACTCTCTAAGAAATCAAGTGAAGGTTGCTGATGTCTAGTTTGCCCTGATAGACTGAGAGTGATAACTTCAGAACTCCTTATGATGAAGACTAGAAATCAGAAGTTCCTATAACTCCTTTTCAATAAATGAAGTGAATTTGTATCTATTTATTGTTTAGTTACCAGGTTTGTCTAAAAAATACTTTATTGACTAAAAATGCTAATAATTATCTAATAATCTCAATTGGTGAAAAATGCAATTCTTATATAGCACATAAAAGCTAAATAACTGTTGAAGATTAAAATTTAAAACTTCATTTTGAGGGTTGGGGTTATAGGCCAGTGCTAAAGCTCTCCTTCTTGGAATGTGCAAGGTCCTGGTTTAACTCCTCTGCACCACAAAAATAAAAGACAAAACTAAAAACATCTAATATTCATTGATGGAATATTTGGAAACAAAGGAATAGAGAAATAACCTTTTATAATAAAGCTATTCCAAAACAATCACTATTTACTTTTCTTTCCATTCTATTTGCTTTATATTTCTAAATAATAACCATCATAGTGTAATTACAGCTTCACCTACTTCAAATCTTGATTACTGCCATAAGTGCTCTTTCCATGTTATCACTTAATTGTATAACAGTCATTATTAGTTGTATAATATTTATTTAATTTTATTTTTTGTACTCTGTAGAAGTTGGGATTATTCAATGATTTCCAAATTATATCATGTTTTATTATATTTTATCTGTTATACAAGAAGCAGCTCTAACAGAACTGTTGTTTCTCTAACATAAATCTTTAACTATTGAGACACAGAACACTAAAAGAAGAGTAAATTTGGATTGCAACTGGTGTAAAAGTTTAGAAGGCTTTACAGAAAAAACTAGTAAATTACTTGAAGCAAAACAAAGCACTAATATATGAAGCAAAAGAGAAAAAAAGAAGAGGAAAACTGGAGGAAAGAGTAAGTAGAGAAGGAAGTGAGAGTAAGCAGAGAAGGAAGAAAAAAGAAGGAGAAACAAAAGACTAGGAGGAGACAAGCAGGAAGGAGGAAAGAAGAAAGAGAAAACATTGTTTTCACAGCTCAGTGACAAAAGCCTCAGGAACAGTAAATTCATAAATGGTTAAGTTTTATGTTTTGTATATTTTGCCACAGTTTAAACAATTTAAAGAGTTTTTACTTTTCATCAGTGTTACAATTTGCTTTGCAAAATCTAATCTCTCCCAATTCTCTTAATTTCCCATTGAAGTGAGGATGTTTGTCTTTTCAAGTAGCTGTGGAAATCGACAATAAACAAATTTAAATGGCATTTTCTTCTATTTTCTTAGCCTTAAGCAGAAAGCTTCCCTTTGAACAATAATTCTAGCAATTTGAATGAAAATCTTTCAGCAGCCCTCAGGCAGTCAGATCAACAAAGTAATCTAACCCCATCATAACCTCATTAGAATCACCCACCAAAACATTTAGTTCTATTATGCTTCAGCTACAGAGCTGTACAGATCGAAGTGAGAACACAATCTGGAGCTACTTTATTATACCTCCCAGTTTCGTGAGATGTAATAAAAGGTCACTGCAAACAAAGGTAGCCCTTAAGAAACAGACACACACAAAAATCTGTTCCCTACTTCAATGGCAAAGACACATGGGTGCATTTAACTAATGTTTCATTTTGCACTGGTGGCTGAGTATCCCACACTTTTCTGAATTGAATTTTTAATAATTTACTGAGTCTCCAATCTAGGAAAGGCCACAAAGACACAAGAAGAGAATCCATCCCATCTCCATCATTTTACCCATGGCTAATTTTATGTTTCAATGACCAGCCCCTAAATTCTTGCTATATGAAGGCTAGAACAAGATACACAATGAGACATGCTGATAGATAACACTATAGTCCTGGTTATCTAGTGATAACTGATGCTGTCACAATTAGATAAAGGTATCAAGATTCTGCTACTATGTGCTACAAAACTGCTAAATGTTGTGAGGTTTCTAGAGAAAGTCTCTGAATATCACAACTGCGGGATATTTAGGGGTGATCTGGAACAGCACTCAGAAATGAATGACAGAATGACCTTGTCAAAGCAGACAACCCAAGTCCTCTGCATCATACTGTATTTCACAGTTGTGCATGGGTGACTCCTCTCTTTAAAGTGAGCACTCAAAGAGGAGTTGAACTTCTATATATTGTTTGAGTATTCTCACATTGATCTAGAAAATGGCAGAAGAATTTAACAAGTAAGGATAGCTTTATAGAAAAAAATCATTTGAAAAAGAAAATTTACACATAAAATTATATTACTTAATGTATTGGCATTTTCTATGAAACTTGTATCAATGACATATTAATTAATTTAATCTTCACAACAATCCTCATGGGTAGGTAATTTTAGTGTGCTATTTTAAAGGGAGGAAAAATGAGACAGGAACTGCAATTCGCCAGTTGTGCCTGGCTTGGATTAGGAACCCAAGCATTCTGAATCAGGAGACTGCTTCTTTTCAAAACTGAAGTTCATTTTCTAGCTATAGGAGAAGTTCTTCTGAACTCATTATCATAGTAGCCAGGATCTAACGTCATCCTTGCCCTTTATGTTCTAGGACTGGAGAGTAAGGTGAATCTGCCATTATGGTATCACTTTGGTAACAAAACAGCTCACCTAGGCTCCTTTTACTAGTTTTTTCTGTAAAGCCTTCTAAACTTTTACACCAGTTGCAATCCAAATTTACTCTTCTTACATTATTTATTTCATAATAAATGAAATATTATTTAAACATCTGAGTAATATTGTCATTTATTGGAATTAGGAAAGGACAAAAATAACTTATCACTGCCAACAGTTTCAGTGAAGTCTGGGTCTACCAGAAGGCCATTAACAGTGCTTTCCAGAAACGAATGTTGGTAAGTGTATAAGTGACAGGTGGACTCTTGAGGCTGGTAGAGAAAGAGAAGGCGACTAGCTGGGGGAATCTGCTTTCCCCAAAACCCCACCTCACCTGATCAACCCTTCTCATTCCCTTCCCCACTCAGGATTCCAGATCACAAATCAGCATCCCTCTCTTTTTCTTGTGTACAGTGGTCCTTCATTCTACTCATATTTCTGTCTCTACTATTTTTCTTGCTTGGTCCTGTGAACTTATCTCCAGTTCTTGGGTGGTCCCTGGACCTTGTACTGCTCTAATCTCCACCTACCTTTCCCACTCTCAGCCCCAGTGAGCCGGGGCTGAAGAAATACAACACAGGTCCAGACACAATAGAAACAGAGATGCTTGTAAATATGAGGTTTATAAAGCCACAGGGAAAAGAAATGTAGCGATGTCATGAATCTGCTGAATCAGCTGCCAACACCGGACAGTGTGGGAAAGAGTAAATCATCACAGGGGACTGCTCAGAGGAGAGCTCAGGTGCTCGCAGGTACCGCTCAGAGAATCATTTAGATACCGCAGAACAGACACCTCACCATTTATCTTTCTGTCTAGAAATCCTTGAGACCAAAGCTTGTTACTCTAAATTGGTATGGCAAATTGGAATGGATTTACTTTTCTTTTCCAGCACCTACTTCATCAGCATTTTCCTTTCATGCACAGATCTCCCTCCCAATCTTTCTCTGTTAATAATTTCCATAGACAAAATACATCACTTTCTCGCTAGATTTAGAGAGCTAATGAATGCATCGAGTCCTGTGTTATGAGGTTATTCGTTTGAAAGAAGAGGGGCTGGTATTTATACATCAGTCACCATGAGTAATAACTACCTCTCATCCTCCCCCCAAAAAACCTTTTATTTCTGTTATGAATCATGATGTCTAAAAAGCATGAAATATTATTTGGGCCCTATAATTAGAATATTACTATTTGAAAGAAAATAGAACAAAAGAAGATGGGAAATTTGATACTATATTTCTTGAAAACTCAATCAAGGTAATATCTATTATCTGTTTTTTTGAAAACCTCCTTTATTGGGGACTTACAGAGGAAAGAAGTGATTACTGATAAGAATATACAAAAAGTAATAGTTATCTTTTCTTGGGAAGGGAACAGAGATAAGCTAAAAGGTAGGTAGAGAGGGCATTTTTTTAATGTTTGCCTGTTTTAATGTCAATGCACTTTTTGGTATTAAAAATTCACTACTTAATGAAATATATTGCATTAGTTATAGGGTGGCAAACAAAAGAAAGCAGATTTAAAATTTTCAACATTTTTCTTATGAAATCTACAACTAGAAATTCACAGTGAAAAGAAAAGAGGCTAAATCCATTCTATAGTCAAAGTAGGTAATACAGGCAATATGTACTTCACACTGGCTTTTTGCTTCATTGCACCTTTGATCTCTAATCTCAGGTCCAGCTGCTTGCAATTCCACATATATTTAATTACAAATCACCATCTGTCCATATAGTTAAGTGTGGGGATGAGGATTATCTGAATTAGTATGTTCCTTGTTTTTCCTATTTTATAAAGCAGCAAATGACCCTCTTCCCCGTCCCAAATCCATCAAAGTCGTGTGCAACCCTGATAGATTTAGATAACATTATCATTATTAGTGATGGCCACAGAAACTAGAACTCAGATGTTCAAATCCGGCTGTACATTCTGAAGTACTTAAAAATGACATTAACAGGCAAATAATAAAATGAGCCAATTAAAGTGCTCAGATAGAAACCAAGTAAACAGAGCGATTAGCAAATAACACATTTTAGAGATTCTATTAATGGAAATATTTTTATGAATTTCATGGAGGACATCTTTGTCATACCCAATATGTGTGTATTCTGAAGTATTTTTTAAATGGAAAGATAAGTAATATTTTCAGAATCTGCTATCAGTGAACCAGAAAATTAGATAGTATTTTGAATCCACTTTGTGCATTATATGTATGGATGATTGAAGCTTTTGAATATTAAAATGCTTAATAGGCAGAGATTTTATTTTCATAGCACATAAACGTGTTGATGTTTAGTTTTTACTTACATTTTAGGTAGAAACTTCAATTTATTTACGACAAACTATACCTAGAATACAAAGGTATGCCACAGTGAAGCATGAGTCTGTATTTTTTTTTTTTTTTAGGTTTTTTGAGACAGGGTCTTGCTTTGTGGTTCAGGCTGGCCCTGAGCTCAGCCTCAAACTCACATCACAATCCTCCTGCCTCTGCCTGCCGAGTGCTGGGATTACAGGCGTGAGCCACCACGCCCGGCACTGTGGTATGTGGTACTGGTTGCTGCTGGGTGTGAGTCTCCACACCCAGTATTGTTATGTGGTTACCGGGGAATCGAACCCGGGCCCTTGCGCTTGCAAGACAGGCGCCGTAACCACTGAGCTAACTCCCCGGCCCATGAGTCTGTATTTTTTAAACCACATTGTGATGTGAATTTGTGATCCTAGCAGTAACACAAGGCATCATTATGAAGTTGACTTCATCTTTAACTAAATTTGTGTCATTGTGTGGGGTGGAGGACAGAGAAAGTCAGGTTTCACGACGGCATAGGAGCTGGTAAAGCAGTGTAATAAAAAGAGGCCTGTGGTTTGAAGTATCTATTTGTACAGCTTGAGTTATCGGAGGAAAACATTTCCCTGTCTTACTTTCCCCACACGCAGCATTGAAAAGGCCTCAAGAGAAACTTCTACAAGCACTGTCTCAGAAAACTGACAGTCAATGCAATATAAGTCTTGCACTTCTACGTAAAATGTCCAGCCTCTACCTGTCTGGAATGAACTTCAATTCAATTGTATTTAATCTGATTTCATGTCATTGGAAGTTTCTTCTATTTTTCTTCCAAGCCTTCCCTAGTTCATTGCAAATTTAAGATCCATAAGGTTGATGATTATTTGTCAGATTGTTTGTGTCTCAGTCAGTCACAAAAGAGATGCTCCAAATTTGTTGTTCAGAAGTCTTCTAAGTTTAGATTTCTTTTAAAATAAATCTTAATGGATCCTTACAGCTGGAAAACTTTCCAACCACATGCTTAAACAACTCAACTGAGGGCTCCTGTAATGGCTTCTTCTCTCTCTTTCCACGGTGCACTCAACCTAATGCAGGCCTTATCAACCCAAGAAGCACTGAAATAAACCTCTCTGCTTTCTCTACTTTCATGCTCTCATTCCGCCTTCTCTTTTTCTATCAGATCAGGCAGCAACTACTCTAAGAAGTCCAACACATGCAGAATATCACCAAACTCTTGATCAAGTTGTCCTGCATTGGTCATGCCATCTTGGACTGATTCCAACTTTCCTTTTCCAAAAATCAGACTGAGTTAATGAACCTGAATATGGACATAGAAGCTCAGCGCTGTCAATGAACTCAACATCTCCTAGTCTGAAACCTTTCTTCTTTATCCCCTTTTTCCCAAGTAGTTTCTTTGCCAACTAGAACTCTATTTTCTTTTAGCCAACTATTAGCTCTTTCATAAACTTGTTCTTGACTGCATAAACAATATTCCTCTTTTTCAGCAACCTCTCGCCCCTTTAGATCTGACAGCCAACCTTCTCTGCTTTATAAATATAATATTCCTCTTCTTAGACTCTAAGCTCCTGTATAGAAAGGAGAACCAAAGATGCTTCATCTTTGCACTATAAATTTTAAGCTTCTTGTATACAGCCTTTGGTAGGAGTGCAATCAATACTGATTGCATGAATCAATAATGAGGAAGCAAGCTATTTGAACTTGCACACCACAGTCTGGCTGCATTTTGAAAATATTTCAGGACAGAGTCTAAATTATCTTGGTTATGCCTCTTTAAATAAGGTAGAAAGGTTCATATGTGCAAGTTTCATACTAACAGCTTTTATTACAGAAAATATAAAAACCAAAGAACTCCTTTGCTTTAGGGTTTATTTCCATGAAGAAGGATCATTCTAGACACCAGGTTTTTCACTTATTTTGAGGTCCTTTTAGAGGAACACGGTACTTTAAAGCAGTAAAGATGATATAGCCATCTGCTGAAGTTTGTTACCACCCACTCCACTATAAGGAACCTTAATTAATATCAGTTGAGTCACTGACGTGAAGATTAAAGTTAAAATAATTTGACAAATGGAAAATTTTATCACTGGTTACAAGTTTTAAACTCATATTAAGAATTCAGTTTCCCACATTCAATGAAATGCATAACTTAAACGTGAGGAAACACACCTGACATCCATATTAAAAGGTCAGCCCACTTCTATCACCCTTCAGAGACATGAGCACTGAAGAGGTGAGTGGTGGCTTACTGGGGTCACCTTTCAGTTCCACAGTTCTGTTTTTCAGATAGTCTCTCAATGACATTAATTAAATACATGCCACAGTGAACTTAAAAGACATAGTCCTCTATACGTTATTTACCTGTAGTCCTTTTTCATACAAAATACAGTGGTGTCAGAAACGCTCTCAAGAGCATCAGTTCCCCTGCTTGACTCTGGGGCAGGATCAGGAAAGCGTTTCACCCAAACCCTGCAATATTCTAAAGACAGTGCACCAAGTCTGACAGGCCTACACTGCAGGACATTACACAAATGTCGAGGTCCAGTCTGTCCTTTACTACTCATTTAAGCATTAATGACTCAAAGGGAAGCTGACTCTTACGGCACTATGTAAAACTGTTTGAAGCTACTTTACTAACCTGAAAATCCTAATATGGCATATCCCTGACTTTGCTCACACACAATTATTCACTAAGCCATACTCTAGCCACTGTGCCTCCTGTGCATTCACTCTGGGGAGGGACTGGGGACATAGCTCGGCAGTTCCTACACTGGCCTTGCTCTGGATGGCCCTCTCAGACACTTCCTCCTCTGTAAACCACATAGACTGTGATACCAACAATTTCCCCAGAATACATTAAATGCATTTCACGGACATTTGAGCTTCATCATCCCAGAAACCCGCACTTTCCCCTGTGTATGTTCCAAGTGGATTCCACATTCTCTTTTACTTTGTCTAATCTTCTGTAAGGTTACACATTCCTACAGCACCAGGAGATGAATTTATCTCAGCTCAAGGTCGGTGATCAGCAAATGTTGGTGACAATTCTGATTACAGGCTTTTTTCTTTTTTTGGAGGAATTGTACATTATTTTTCTCAGTGTTAACACAGGGCAAAATGGTCAATGTGGCTTCCAATTCACCCCAGAGACCAAAAATAAGACTCGAAGAAGGAGAGACCCTGGTCAACTGCGCTTCCAGCGTACACATTCATGCACTTTCATTATACCTAGGGACTTCTCTTTGCTTGCTCTTTTCTCTATTGTTTCGCTGTTTTCTTTCTACTTATTCTGCTACTTTCTCATCCTTGTATCTAAGACCTACAGACACATCCTTAGGCATTTTGCTCATTTCCTCAGCAGCACTTGAGGATTAACATATATCTAACCCCTGGGATGTTCTGTAAAGATTGATAATTGCCTTGCCCAGACACTGCTAATCTTTAACCTCCATGTTTCTGAAGAAAAGCACAATGTTAAAAATTCAAACTGGATTTCAGTACTTACTTTTAATGCTCCCAGACAAAATGTCAGTTTACATAGGAATAAACAAATAATTTAAGTTAATTTGCATGTGGCTGTGTGTGTGTGTGTGTGTGTGTGTATGTATGTATATATATATATATATATATATATATATATATATGTCAAATAAATGCATTAAAATAACATAAACACACCAACAGCTTACTTAAGCACCTTTTATTTCTTCTTCTATTCTAAGATCATCTGGCATTTGTGTTTGTCTATTACCAAAAGGTGAATTAAAATCTAGCAAGAAAGCAGAGGTGAATCTAAGCTATATGCATTCCTATTGAACACTTTTCCCAATATTGATATTCTTTCTTACGCTTTATCTGTGCTCATGACTTTGTGCTGAAGACAATACTTTTCATAATACATTCCTCTTGAAATATGGGGTAAACTAAAAATAACAACTGCAGTGAAACTATAGATTATTTCATGTGAATAGGCAGAAAACCACTTACCCCCAGTAGCCACAGTGATTTCACGTAGGAAATGACCATAAAATGGAAAATCGAAGGACAGATTCACTCTCTGCGAAGGACATCAAAGGAAAAAAATCAACAATGTGCAAAATAATAATATAAAATGAAGAGTCTTACACTTAAAAAACAAAGATCCTTCTAATTTACCCCACTGTTATTAAAGTCGACATTTATAAACTGAATCCTTGATGATAGGCAAGTGTTTTTTCCTAGTAATTAAATATTTGAAGTTTATAGAAAGAATAAATGTGGGCTGTTAGGGTCTGTTGATTCCTAACTTACATTCCTAACTTATAAAGGACTATCTGAAAAGTCTACTGTTTGTTTCAGTATCAAGGATTAAACCCAGTGGTCACTTAACTACATACCCAGCCATTTTTATTTAACTTTGAAGACAGTGTCTCTTAGCTTCCTCAGCTGGCTTTGAACTTGTGATACTTCTTTCTCAGGCTCCCAAATACCTGAAATTATAATATATGCCACAGTGACCTACAAAAAAGTGAGCTATTCTCTGCCATTGTTACCACACTTTGGTTGTCCTACCATCCCGATGAGTTATTTATGCTGGCCCACTTGGCAATTTAACTAGTTCCAAAAGAGCGGAGGAAGTTATATGTCAAGATTTATTAGAAGAAAATCAATAAGTTGTACTTTACATTATTGCATAATCAATTTTTTCTTATACATTTCATAATGCTTTATCATGGAAGAATATATTTGTACATACACACCAAGAACTGAAGACATTTTTGATGCAATGAACTTTTCAGAGTAAGCACAGTGTGTCCATTTTTTAAAAGCAGGGAGTGATAAGCTAAGTAACACTGTCTACTACAAAGCTACATTTACTTGGTACTTTAGAAGAGACATAGAAAGTTCAGATTGTTCCCTTTTTGCAAAGATGTATCAGGGTTTGGCTTGATAGATAGATAGATAGATATAAAATTTATTACTATATATATACAATATATTACTATATTGTATACATATATATATATGAACACATGTTCATATTTCAAAACTATATACAAAAAATTTAAAACACAGGAGAAACAAAATCCTACCTATTTCTTACACTTGAAATATGAAATTGATAAATTATTGCTAGAAAATACATGTTAAGTTATAGCAAATATGAACAGAGGAAATAAAAGAAGCAAAAGGAAAGTAATTAGCTGGTTTAGAGCCCAGTTGTACTAAAAGGGCTATTACATTAAAATTCTGCAATTTCTATATTATATCTCTCCCAATATACAAATGTAACAGAAAATAGAGAAGTATATTTATTGGAAATTAGCTCTTTGCAATTTGCAAATGATTGCTTTTATGCACTCATCAGAAATTTCTAATGACTTCTTTGGCATGAAATTAATCGTTCAAAATTTACAGTGGCTTTCAATTAGATTTTTTTTAATGAAGGCCACATCTTCATAAAAGGTTTCTCCTCATTTTTATTTTGTGCTGATTAAGGGGAACAACAGAAGTGGTTTCACTGCACTGCTTAAAATAAATGGTCACTAATATTACTAAAGATGACGCTGAAAAGACAAACACATTTATCTCAAAGATGTCAAAAGAATTTCATATAGGCATTTGCTATATAGTGACTTTCCCAGCCTTCTAATTGTTTCCATGCTTATCCATGAACTGACAAAAATTCATACCACTGAACATTCTAGCCTCCAGAAAAAGTTTGGATTAAACACATATCACTAGGAAACTACCAATTAGTATCAAGGGTGAAGTCTATGGATCCAATAGGAGTTCTCAGGTATAGTGACATTTAAACATGTTTGGAATTTGATGAAGATACATAACTATACACATAACTAAAAGACTTTTTTATGAGAAACAAACATGTTCTCGAGGAAAATTTACCAAGACGTCATTCTGAAGAGCAACATGAGGATGGAAATACTTCCCTGAGGGAAGGACTTGTTTACTTTTTCATCATGACCTGCTACATTCTGAAACAAAAGAGTGGTAGCAACTTAGGAAGATACTACCTTCTGAATAGCTATAAAATCCGTGCCCTTTTGTCAGTCACTACTGACACGTCCCCAAGAGCAGGTCACTAGTTGTACAATAACTTGTTCGTAAGGTCTTGGCTGTAGTTCTCTTTGAATCATACTGTAGTATATCATTTCTTCATTCCAGTCATTTAGTTTAGAATCCCATCATCCCTAGACGTAAAGTCAACATGGTGAAGATAAAAAGGAGATTCAAGGCCAAACACTAATTAGTTCCTGCTACCTCAAAACTTTGCGTTCATGCTCCCTGTTCTAGCCAGCCATAAAGAGCATCTTTTAGATCGATGAATCTGCCAACCAGAGCCAAGTAGATCCCATTCACTGTGGAAAACCTCTGAGAAAGGCAAGAGGAAATAGGCTTCAGAATCATTGCCTTGGAGGCAGGAAGCTGGCACATTCATCACTTCACTTCCATCCACCATTGGTTGAGAATTGATCACCAGCCAGCCTGCCTGGGCTCTGTTTATCCAGGCATAGGAAAAAGGAAAGGCAGCACTTGAACAAGGTAGCTGCTGGCATGTTCGAAATGGCCTCCCCTGGTTTCAGGAAGAAGGAAGCATCAGCGTTGGCTGGCTTGCCCACTGTAATATTTTCAGTCTCCCTCAACTTCTTAGTTCACTTTAGTATGTCATCTACTCCTCCTCCTCCTCTCTCTCTTTTTCTCTCTCTCATACACACACACACACACACACACACACACACACACACACACACACACCCCTCCCTAAGGCTCATGACTTCCTAGTCAAAATTACTCAGAATCAGTAATTTAGAATAACCCAAGAGGAAAACGAGAATTTGAACCTCAGTTTCCCGGATGATAAAGACAGTCCTTTCAACTAATGAGATGTTAGAACACAGTGATGAATCACATTCAAAGGCAAATCTTGGGAGATTATTATTATCCTACCTTAAACATACATACAAACATACACAAATACAAAGCACTCAGAAACTTTCATACATGAATGGTTATATATTCAACAGAATTTTCCTTGAATAACTGGATTTTTTATTTTGTCTCTGGTTAGTGTACAACACAGATGTTAAAGGAGCTGACGGAAACCTTTCTTACTTCTCTTCTCAGCAACGATAAATTATCACAATGATAAATTAATGGTGGTGAATCCTTGAAGACTGAAATCTCTTAAGAGTTAAGAGTCCAGAATGGGCACTTTGAAGATCATCAAAATTAATTTTTAAAAAGTATCACTCATAAAAATTGCTATTTGCTTGAAGACAGCCCCTCACTTAAAGTAAGAGAGTTTTGCCTTTCTGGTTCCACTAAGTCTATTTGGTTCAAGATAAGTTGTGAGCAGCTTATGGGAAGAAAATTAATGGTAATTAGTTTTGATGATTTCTAATCTCATGAGTTCAAAATAGCAAAGGGTCTAAGACTATTTGTCTCCTGATAACTCATTTTATTACACTGAAATACAGTAATACTTCAGTTCACAAATGCTTCTTTTTGCAAACAATTCCATTAGCAAGCCAGCAAAATTTTCCTTCCCTTCACAAACTCTGCACTTGGGAACAAACGTGATGACAGTCATTTCCCCACACAAACACAAACACAGCCATCTTCCCCCTATCATAAAACAAATTAAATGTATAAAGCAGTGTACCATCATAATAGTATTTGCACATGTGAGCAGAGTGGGATTAGTATTTAGTATATGAGATATTATGGTAAATATTTTACCTGTTTTTAACAAATGTAAATGGAAAAATAAGTAGGTATAAGTGTGATGAAAAACAAGATATCCGTATTGTCTCAAGTACCTCCCAGTAAGATATTTATAAATTACAAAATAAAGAATAGTAACATCACAATGAAGCAAGAAAACCTGGTAGGAATCACCCAACTTAGGTAACAAAAGTTACTATTAGGAGGAAAGAGACTTTGTCATATATAAGTCTTCATCTGCATTGCTATCATAGACTATCTGAGTACCTGAGATTCAGGACCCAGAGATAAAAGCATTTTTGTCAGAAATCTGGAGGCTGGGAAGACCCAGATCAAGGCATCTCATGAGGATCATTTTGCTCCACATCTCACAGTGAAAGGCAGAAAGGTAGAAGAGTACACAGAGACATAGAGATAGCAAGAGGACACCAAACCTGCTTTTATAATAGATCCACTCTTGTAACTGTCACTTCTTTGACAATGAGATCCATCCCTCCATCCCTCCATCCAGGAAATCTAAGCCCTCATAACCACATTAGCTCTCATGAGATTCTACCTTTTATCACAGTAGCATTGGTGATTAAGTTTCTAACACTTACACTGCGGGGAATGCCAGGCCATACCAATGTATCTCCTGTGATGCTACAAAAAGGACAAAATACTATTCCTACTGCACTGTAGCCCAAAACAAAGACCTTGCTTAATCAAAGACAAACATCCTAGATCAAGAACACTGTACAAAGTAACTGGCAGTACTCTTCAAACGGGTCAAGTTCATGACAGATAAAGACTGAGGCAATCTTGTGGATAAAGAAGAGATTTCACTAATCAATGTAATATGAGTCTTACAATGGAGATAGATAAAAGGATAATTGGAGGATAATTACCAAAATCAGACTGCAGCCTGTAGAATAATGAAAAACATAGTAATGATGTTAATTTCTTGGAATTAATCATCGTACTAAAGATAAAAAGAAGTACTAAGATTTGTAGAGTGTTATACACTCTAGCTTTTCACAGGCCTGAAATCACTCCAAAACAAAACTTGACATAAGAGAATTGGTAAATTCCAGTGACTAGGAGGTACTTGAGGCAAGATTTCAATCTAAATATGCTTGACTACAAAACTGAGTCTTGGCAACTATATTTTCTTCTTTCATAATATGTGATTCATTTCCTCCCTGTCTTCAAGATTTAACAAAGTGTTTGCAACCCAGAGCTTTAACACAGACTCCATGTCTTGTTCTCGGGAGACCTGACAACGCAGCTCTTGTCTTCCCTGGCTGGGCTGCCTATGGGTCAGCATATTCCACAGCAGATAGCAGTTTAATGTGGAGCTCAGGATTAATGTCAGATTTACTGATCTTCTCCCCATGGCCTGTTTCACATCCTACTTTGTCTTAATTTTTCTTAAAATGTAGAGAAAACAAAACATTACTAGAAAGTATCCAATGTACAAGGCCCAAGCCATAAAACCCTGAAGAGACACAGAACAATTTTCTCAGATCACCTTCCTAGGAAAGTATGGAGTCAATGAACTAACAAGGTGCTGCTGGTGAAGGGAAACCCAGGGCATGATGGGCGTTGCCAAAGCATGCTGGGAGGAGTTAAAATATGGGTGGGGCCATGGGTGGTGACATCACCCTAGACCAGCTGATACAGCCCTGTTTGCCTTCCCAGCAGATGACGTGCCCAGCAGGTGTTACTGTTTTGTGTCTACTGGGAAATCAGATATTTCTGTTTTTTAAGCACTGAGATAGATCTGGAGCCATAGTTTCTAATCTTGTAAAAGATTTATTTTCTCTTAAGAATTCTCACTGTTTTTCTACCTAGAGAAATGGCCAAAAACATTTCAGTCTAAAAATCATATGAACTGAAAGGGAATAGAATGATAAATATAAATAGTAGCATCATGTGCTGAATATCCCCTTTGTTCAACAATCCATGACTGTACAGACACGTGTAGGAAAAATTAAAATCGACAGGTTTCTGCAACAAGCAGATTTATGGGAAGAGAACAGAATGTGGAAAAGCAGATACGTGTGAGTTTTAGAAATGCAAACTTCTTTTGCTATACACTAGCTACAGTCAGATATGACTTCCTGGCTTCATTTACAAATGAACCTGTGTCTGCAATAAAATAGCGCATTGGGAACAATAATTAATCATGCTTTTTCCATGTAAGATTTGAAAAAAGAAAGAAAAAAAGAAAGAAATTCTAACCAATTCCCCCACCCTGGGAGGAATCAACAGGACATGGATTGTTAATCCAATGACTGAAAACACTAGAAACCTAATTAAAAGATCAAAATGTTCACAGAAAGGGGCTAATCAATATGCAAATAAACAGACAGCATGGAGTACTCTTTCAGAAATACAGTTCCTGAGTTGGGTAGGTTTTCTGAGTTAGAAATTCTTCACCACTTTTTTTCACAGTGTAGCTGAGCGTTTAATTGACTTGGCCTATGGAATGACACACTTCAAGGGAATATTCATAAATCTGACGCTGCTGACCCTGTCTTCTCTGAATTTGAGATTACGTGGGCTATCGCTAGATCTTTTGCCCTCTCACATTGCATGGTTGTTGGCATATGCTTGGTTTTTATTGTTATTTGCCTACATCTGCAAGGGATGAGAATTATTCTAATTAGCAATGGAAATATTTACCGTTCAGCCAGAGTACTGAAAATCAGCACGTGTGAGGCAGAGGACCACTGGGCTTTGTAAAGAACCAACAGGGGCAGGTGGAGAAGGGTGAGGAGGAGGAGTAATGTCTGGGTTTTTCACACAACACTGCTCTAGAAACCAGGCAGTGGACCTTACCAGGCTTGAGTGTACAAATGACTCTTTTAGGTACCTTAAAAGCAGTGATTTGCAAAATATTGCTATAAACTCAGTCCATCCATCTGGGGAATGTGGCAAATGCTGGGCGCTGCTTTAAACATTATACAAACGCTAACTTAGTGAAACGAATGACAGCCTTAGAAGATAAATGCTGTTATTCTTCCCATTTAACAGACAAGGAAAGTGACCACCAAAGACTAATTCTGTGTTTAAGGTCAGGAACCTCAGTCTACAAAGAGGAGACTCACGTCTAGGCAGTCCTGTTCTAACACATCACCACACTGCCTTTCAGTGACTGAGGTGTAAAGATTTGGAAGGCAGCAGTTGAAGTCAACATTGTGACTAAATCAAAGCTCAATTCCTACACTAATGTCTTTAAGAGTTCTACCTAACCTATCGTCCAGCAGGTTTCGTGTTTCTGTTTTCATATTTAGAACTTTGATCCACTTCAGTTTCAGTTTAGTGCATGATGAAAGATATAGGTCTAGTATAAACTGTGCCAGGTGGAAATGCAGTTTTTCCAGTACCTTTTATTAAGGGTACCTTCTCTCTAGTGAGAATGTTTGGCTCCTTTGTCAAAGATGAGGTGGCATAGGGTGTCTGAAGTTATTTCTACATCTTCTAGTCTATTTCATTGGTCCTTGGGTCTGTTTCTTTGCCAGTACCATGCTGTTTTCAGCACAGTGGCTTTGTAAGATAGTTTCAAGTTGGGGATTTTGACAGCTCTGCCATGTCTTTGTTTCCTAGAACTACTTTTACTACTCTACATCTCTTCTGATTCAAAATGAATGTTCCATGCTGGGTATGTTCCCCTAAAAATTAAAAGCATCATAACACAGTGACATATGTACACCCATGTTCGTAGCAGCAGAGTCTGTAAGAGCTAAATCTTGGAAATAGCTCACATGCCCATCAAGTGGAGAACAGACAAAAATGTGGGGTTTTTAAATTTATAAAATGGTGTTATATTCACCTTAAAGAAAGAAACCTTTCGTAAAGAAAGTAATCTTGAGGCATTTGTAGCTGAACTGATGCACCCTGAGGCCACACTCATAAATGAAATGAATGGGAACACACATATGAAAATACTGAATCATTTCTCTGGTATGAGAAACTGAAGTTGAAAGTGAGGACCAAAATATATAACAGATATTGTGAAATAGAAGGAAAATATTCAAAGAGGAAGGGGGACTCAGGTGGAAGATAGGGAAAAAGAAATAAGGGAAAGAAAAAAATTGAAAGTAAGGAAAAATGGAAATAAAGTTTATGTACACAGGGAGGTGGAGGGGTTGAAGGGAAATTACAGGAATGGGAAAAAATAAGATATATATCACATACCAGTACAAATTCTCAATGATGAATGTGATTATAAATTGTACCTAAAATGTACAATAAACTCAATTTAAAAACATAAAGTTAATAATGCAAAAAACCCCTTGATTATAATTTGAAACTGACATCTAGATGTTAATTTTTTAGCCATCCCTCTTTCTTCATTGACTTTTAAAAAGTTTTATTTGGAAATAAGTTCAAATTAAAGAAAAGTTACATAAATCATATTTTAAAGTCTAATTTTTTAATGCAGATTTCTTAATTTTTCACATTTTGCCACATTTATCAACTTCCTGACTTTTCCAAAGTAAGTTGACACCTCTTGAGAGTGTCTAAGAGTCCTTCCCTCATTGTATTTAGCCCATCCCTGCAGTTTAGTCCACATGGACTCAGGACTAAGGTACCTCTCCTTGTCCTCTTTACTGTCCTTGAACCTTAATTCTATGTAATAAAAAATTCTTAGCTGGACTGTGGCTGTAGCTCAGTGGTTGAGCATAGTGTGTGCAAACACTTGGGTTCTAGCACCAGCACCACCAAAGAAAACTCCTGGCAGCCCCAGTTAGGATTTAACAGACCCCATTTTTACAGAAGAAAAAAAAAAAAGACATCAATTCCTGAGGCTGGAATTCTCAGCACAGTTGAGTCCTTGTAGGACTTGCAGTAGTTCTCCTACCAGTAGTACAAATTATTAGGACGAAACAGACAAAAGCTCTTACAACCAAATTTTAAAATATCTCCAAAAGCTCTTAAAGTAATAATCTATACCAGAAATCTGAATCATAAACCACATTAAGTCTTTCATGTTATATAATTTAAAATTTTTCAGAGATGAATCCTACCTGTTTTCCCGTGTGTTTACACTTAAGGAACATTAAACTCTGTTTATGTTTTTGCTAAATGTTCTATGTTACAAATCATTTTTCTTGCAAGAGACATGTAAAATCTTTATCATTTAATAACTTCAGGGTGAGAATATGTCTTGCTCTCATGTTATCTAAAATTAAACCATTTCAAGCCTCCAGAGGCTCATGGAAAGATCCCACAAAAGATGGTCAAAAATATGCTGGGAAGAAAGTCTTAGAGGAAAAGCAGGAGATAAGAGACTTTTTATCGGCCTGAGACATGGTTCAGGTCCCCCCTTTTAACAGCCTCTACGATTATGAACAGATAATGTAAAACTTTCAACAGTGTTTTACAGATACCTTAGTATTTAATTCACTCATGACTTCTAATAGGTGAGTATATATTTACCTATTTTGAATTAGCTTCTAGCTATCACAGGAAATAGAGAATTACCTCTAAGAGTCTCTCTAATCTTATATAAAGGACAATACTCATCCTCCTTTCAAGATCCCTGTTGGAGAAATAAGATGGAAATTGCCATAAAATGCAATAAACTGTAGTATGATTTTTTTTTTTTAAAGAAGAAAGATTCTTCTTTTGGGAAGCTGTGGTTTGTTAGAGGCACAAGAGCTCATCACTATCCATTTCATTAGGCTACTGTCTTCACAGTACCTACCACATCTACACTTTTCTTCCTAGAGTCAAGAAAAGTCGTGAGGCATCCTACGTGATCAGCAACATGGATCGGTTTATGCAAATGTGTTAATAGAAAGAATTTACTAAATTCAGCATAATGAGGTAAAGCACCACATTTTCGTGGCACACAGAAGAATAAACTTTAGTTAATCTACTCGGGTTAGTTTAGGGAAGAAAACCAACTCAGGCTTTTCGTTTCCATACAAGGCAAGCAAATAATATGTTCGACAAAGAAAATTTATCTCAAAACCGGTGAGTTCTGTGTAATAGTAATAGTCAAGTGAGTGAGTGGTAGAATTGGTTAAAGTTCTCAGTTAATTCAAAGTGCCATCATATCTCATTTTAATCTATCACCTGTTAGAAACAATTAATATCAGGACCACCCAGGAGAGGTATAAACTGTCAGGAAATTTCGGGCTTTTCTCAAGATCTTCTAAGCATAACATACGTGAACTTGGGTCTTATGACGCTCACTCCACCAGAGTCCCAATTATTTTTAAACAATTTAACTGGTATTCATTTTTGAAATGTATGAATAATTCTTAGGGGGTTGAAGAATAAACTGAGTTTCTTAACTATCTGAACTTTCTTAACTATCTATTTGATTATCTTAGGTATTTTGTTGTAGTATTGGAAAACTGATCAATATAATTATATATAAGAGAAATAAACCAAAATTAAGCTTAGGGACATATAAAAGTCATCCTAGTGTGTTATTAAACTTGAAGAACAACCAAACAAAAGCAAGGAAGTCTACACTGATGAAAAATATGTCTTGCCAGAAACGAAGCAACTCAAAGAGAATGCAGCATGATTATTCAACCAGTTAAAATTAAAAATGAATAAAATCAACCTATGTTCAATGATATGAACAAGTGTTTTAGTCAGCTTTCTCAAGAGGACAAATATTCAGCACTTGGCACATTAGGAAGGAAAGGTTTATTTAGGCTCCTCATTTCAGGGAATTTGGCTTGTGGTACCTGGCTCTGAGGCAGAAACATCATCGCGAGCAGGACAGCTGTTCACCCCATGGCGGCCAGGGAGGGGAGAGCAAAGGAGCACCCGGGGACCAGAGCTCACTCTCCCAGTCATGCCCCAGGGACCTGCCCCTTCTCACCAGGCTCCACATCTAAGTAGGAGACATTAAGGGACATTTCACTAACTCATAACAGTAGAACTCAGACAAAAACGGCCTGGCCTAAATAATAAGTCAATAGACTTGAAAAATTAAAGTGTCTTTCAAGCTTACCATTTAGAAAAATAGGCACACAGCAACAGACTTCCTGAAGCACAGAAAAAAATGAAATTGCACAAAATGAGAAAACTATGAACTAGATATCAGGCAGTCTCACTGAGCCCTCCCAACAAAAGCATTATGCAAATGCAGAACCAGTGGAAACTCTAATAGAAGAAAGAGAAAAAAATTTCTGAAGGAAGGGAGCAAACCTTTCCAGAAAACTTAATTATTGTAATGAAGATTTATTTCTATATTCAGGTAGTCAGAGAACTCCATCAAGGATGATGTGAAATTCTCAAACCAGCATAATGTCCAATTTAAAAATCTGCAGCAATCACCCCATGCACAATCATACCGCTCTCATCAAAAGCCTCACCTGTATTATGACAGAGAGAGAGAGAGACAGAATCGAGCTTCAGCCATTCCGTCCCGCTGGTGTTTCATATTTAAAGAATCAATCTTCCTACCGACATACAGAAAAGGGAAATAAGTTATAAGCCAAGGGATGCTTATGTCTGGCAATGAGTATATTGCAATTATTTGTAGAAAAATTCTATTTAGACATATAACATATAACACTGATATAAGTTTATGTGATCTATAGCAATTATATAAATATATATATATAATGTATATCCACCTACTGTAAAACACTCTCTCTCTGTGTCTATCTGTCTCTCTCTCTTTCTCTGTGTATCTCTGACAAAATGCTGAACTGTCTTTTCCATTAAACTTCACTGTTCAGATTGCTGAATCTATCTTTGCATTACTCAATTTTAGCAGTCCCAAGTGATTTTAACACAGAGACCACTGTGGCAACAAAAGACAAACATGTGAGTCCCTACGTACCTTGCTACTTATTAAAAGAGTGATTTCTGTTGTTGTTGCTGTGGTTGTTGTCAGTTTTTGCTGAGGCAATCACAGACCTAGCTGCTGGCCTGCAGACACCTAACTAACCGGTAACTACATCAGGAGAAACATCATACATTGGAATTTCAAATATTTCTCTGAACACTTGACTTTTTGTGTGAGATCTCTGTTCGTTTCTGCATAGACACACTCATCATGTAAAGAGGCTCCTTGAATTGATCTAGTCGCTCTCATCTGCTTTAAGACTCAGGACACCTAGCTAAGAACAACAAAACTGACTTTCAGTACTAACAGGGGCATCCAACAGCCAGCTTTGGCAGTGACAACCTCTAGGCCCTCTAGTGTGATGGGTGAAAGTCTTCTTTGTCCTAAACCTGCCATGACCTGGGGTTCCTCAGAGCCCCGGAGACCGCCCCACAATGAGAAGCATCACACAGACGCCCAGGGAAGTGGGCGGGGCCTCCCAAGAAGCCCAACCATCTACTGGGAGCTGAATTGTCCCTCCAACCATACGGGCTCCTCTAGTGCTGAGAAAGCAGAGCTGGGAGAGCTGCCAGCCAGGGCAGAGGCTGACGCTGCTCTTCCGGGTGCAAGCCAGTCTGCAGCTTTCAGCAGCATCCCCCTCCAGGGCTCCAGCTGGAATTCTTTCCCTCTTCTCCTTGTTTCTTCTGCTACCTAATAAAGCCACCTCCGCATCATATCGCTGTGTCCTGAAATGCATGTATCGGGTGAGAGTCTACGACCCACCCTACGGGGCCAACTGAGGCGTCCGTCTCCTTTGGGAGGATCTCCTTGGACAAGGTCCAGTGACGCTTTTAACAAGAATCCCCATCTGTGATAACTGATTGCCCTTTGAATGAGTCAAACTGGTCAGGCTTCTGAATCGCCTGTTAGACTCATTCAGATAGTGTAATAAAATGTAATTTTAGGGGGAAAAAGCCCATGACCCACCACCAAAAACAACAAAATCCTGCTGCTTGTTATGTCAGCTTAGTGAGAATTCCACACCCCAATCCTTTTGCCATTTAATAGTTGATATGGTTCCTTATCCTTCCCTCTATCCCAGGAAGCGTCTGAGCACAGAAAGAATCCTATTAGGTCAGTTCAGCCAGAATTTCCTTTACCCCGATCTCTCCTTTTGGTCCTGGTCTGAGCATTGACACTTTGGGTTTAAAATCCCAACTTGTCCATTCAGAACTGAGCTCCGTTCTAGATCAGATTCTCTTTCCTCCTACTGGGGAACCTGGAATAAAATTTGCTTTTACCACTTTAATGATTGTCCGTTTCTGATTTTAGTTCAACATGGTTTTGGGGGAAGGTGGGTTAAATTAGATCGTTCCAAAAACAAGGTGACAAAATCTCATTATTCTTTTTTTTTTGGTTTATTAGTATATGTTTATAGTATATGATGTTTACATTCCTTATAGGAAGTTGGTATATGTACATAACACATTTTTTTCTCTTTTTCCCTTTCCTTCCTCTCTCTGTATCCCTCGATTCCTTTCCTATTTGGAGGAGGGATGTGGACATTTGCAGTACCTAATGTTTATATTTTTCATCATTCCTTTAAGGTTTTCAGTGTCCCTTCATTATTTTTCAAAGTTATTTTATTTTTATTCTCAAGCACTCAGTGAGGCAGATGGGGAGCTAAGAGAAACATTTTTATACCTTCCTTCCAAGGTACAAAACTGATCCACAAAGGTGACAGAACCCAAGCAAATGAGTGTTAGAGGCGAGGTCTTGCAATTTCTAGTCTCTACCCAACTCAGGGCAGAGATGTTTCTCTGGGATCATGAACCAGAATATCATTTGTGGCTTCAGAAGACATAACAATTCTGTTTGGCCACTTAAACAAAATTTGTGCAGTAGTTGAATAATACAAATAAAGCGGTATAGAAAAACAAATCACAGGAATCTGGACTATGAAATGTCCACAGAGGGGAAATGATTCCTAGGTTTATAGTCACAAAGTTTTAGATTTTCAATCTGAGAATACTGTGACTTTCAATAAAGGACAAAATACTCAAATAACTGCCATTTTCATATAAAGTGCCCACCTTATTGCTCACCAGATGGTAGGGAATTCATCCTAATTTCTTACCTTCTTTTATTTGGGAAGCCATGTGTCTTGTTTTAATTTGTCAGCTGCAAGATTAGGGTTTAGCATCTGCTTTTTTACCATAATGATTTGGGAAATGTTATTTAAACAAAAAGGGGAATGGTGAGATTTAAAAGCACCAGAAATCAAATGGGTGGGAATAATGTAAATACTAAGGATTGTGATTTGGATCGTAAAAGAGAAGAGAAAGAGAGATCAAATCCTTTAGCAGTTCAGACATGTAAATTCTGTTTTATTCCACTTTGAAATATTAAGATGTCACTGTGGATGAGATGAGTAGGAGAAAACTCTTATTTGATTTCCACTTTTCTCCTCTTTTTGGATATTAATCTAAGATTCTACGACACTGTCCAGATCACATTTTTAGGTAGCTGTGGTGGAGGTGACAATCTTTTTCCAAGAGTCATGCTTGCAGGTAAGATATTCTCCAGTCTCTTTCTCTCCTCTGTTCTGAGAAAGCAGGGGAGCGAGTGGGAAATTGAGTCTTTGGGAAAAGCCAAAATGCTTCCTGACTCACTTTCACCTCCTTTCACACAGAGTAGGATTACAAAGGCCGCTGGGTCCTCCAGAGCTAGACCTGGCTTTGCTTTTCTTCTTCTAATTTGTTGACAGAATGCATGCCTTTGAGCATGCAAATTACATCATTTGATGACAGACAAGATGTGAGAAACTTACCTTCTCTGCCCTAGGGCTTAAATTTAAATCCTGTTCCCAGCCAAATTACCATAGAGCTTTGCATCAAGAATTATGCCTATTCGGACAGAAGCAAAGCTAATCAATAAAGGAGAACTATGTCTAGTCCATTTGCCATTTTCCCTTGTGCTTAACCTCTTGGTAACATCAAAAAGAAGAGAAGCTATGATGTGGGGTGAGTAGGGTGTATGTGGAAGGCAGAGTAATACATGGATGTTACTGAGCCCCTTTATGTAATATTTAATATAGTAATTCTGCAATCTCTAACAACCTGACACACCGTAAGGAAGGCACACAGGGAATAAATCAGAGAACTGGGCAGGACTGAAAGGGTACAGGAGCCAACGAAGGAAATAACCAAATACGGGTTACCCTGCACAGTTTGGAAGGCTCCAGTGAAATTACTTTTAAGAGAAACAATGTTTTAAGGAAACTTAAAAAATACTCCACTATATCAACTTGCAAGTTTCAAGATATAAGATTTATTTTGATGAAGGAGTTCAACTGGCGAATTTTTCTGAAAAAGAAAATGTACTAGGCACTATTATATTGCAGACAGATGAGCTGGGTAGAAATGTCATAGGCAGTCAGATCAGGCCAGGACAAAGGTGAGACACACCACGAGTGAGCCAGACACACTGGCTGAGCACCAGGCCTTGAGATAAAGACGAGATGACCAGATCTACATACTTCCTCAGAGAACACACGCTGGGCCTCACAAGGTCTAGACAGACACCAACCACTGAGGGTGGGTGAACACAGCCTTCTGGACCCAACGCTTCCTAGAAGAATCTCTGTTCTTTCCATCCACACTTGTTACTATACGACTTGTTTCCCAACTGGAGTACTATTATCTAAGTGACTGTACTTGTTACCTTACCGGATGGCTATGGCTGTGGCTTATGTTGTAGCCACATGGATTTTACTCTATAAAACTTCTTTGTAAATTGGTTACTGGATATACGCTTGAGACCCCTCCTGCCCTTCAGGAGCTTTCTTATCAATAAATATCTTCCTACCTTAAACTTTTGTTGCTCTTAGCACTCATTCTTTGATTTGTAAAGAACAAGAACTCAGCAGATCATACAGTTGATAGGTCAGGAGAATGATATTTCATACTACATCTCCAGTATTATTTCCGGTAACAGTTACACAGTGAGGTCTGTGTCTGTATGTGTGTACGTACGTTGGGTGTTCAGTCAGTGGTGTGTGTGTACATGGGTGTGTGTATGTGTATGGTGTTTCTGTTAGTGGTGATGACAAAGGAGCTGGAGTAGCAATTTATAATTCTAAAAAACCTACCTTAAATTCTCAAGGAAAAACATAAAACTAAATCAAAACAATGGCAAAATAGCTAAATAAAGGCTGTTAACAATTATATGTGTTTAAATCTCAATATATGGAGCATCAGTTACTTAAGCTACAGCTTAAGACCTTCAATTACATTTCCACCTACCTCAGGTGCTGGGAGCAACAATGTCACTCTTGACTACAGGAAGAAAAAAATGGATCCTCTATGGTATTTGAATTTTTCATAAGTGTATCACAGAGCTGAGGTCACAAGACAATCAAAAAAGCCTTAATCTTGTGAGAATAATAGCCATGTTCAGATATTGCCTCACGTTTGGAACAGAGCAGAAAGCACACGGGAGTGGTTGAAGCAGAGTGGGAGAAGAAATCGGCTAACCATGTCACCGATCCACATCACATGTATTGGCTGACACCAGCCACATAGCCTGGGCCACTCACAGAATCCCCGTGTGGAGATTTCCACAAAGTATATTTCCTACGAGTAGGTCCCGTGATCGAATGGGAAGAATGTCAAGCAGTCTAAATCCCAGAGAGACTTTGTCCTACTCTAACTTTCCTCATTTTCTCTTGTTTGGAAGGTTAGCTGTAAATCCTATGGTGACTCATTTCTCAATCTGTCCTCTTGGCTGGAATTGCCTAGGTATGAAAAAGAAAAAAAGATGATGGAGTTCAGAAAGAAGGAAGAGCTACTTTCTTTGCTTGTCAGAGGCAGAAAAATATATACACTACACTCAAAATTCAATGTCTGATCATGATGAACTCTAATTTATATGTACTTGTTTCAAATTGATATCCTAATAAAGGGTCTTCGACACATATAAACAATGATGGCATTGCTGATTTTTGTCTATATAACTTATCAAATCAACACTTCTCTATATAACTTCAATCCCTGATTCTACTAGCTCTGTCTTTGCACCAGTAATGATGATAGCACTTGAGAGTTTAAACTAGTTGCTTTTTTTTTTTTCCTTGAAGTCCTACTGAGCAGATGATGGCATGGTTTCATTGACAAGAGCATTATAACTGTTATCCACACCAGTAGAAGTCAGTCAATTTAAAAATGTTAAATGGCATTGACCATAACACAAAGTCACCCACGTTTGGAGATGAAGCTCTGTTAAGTGGAACACACACGTCTGGAGCAATGCCTCATTGTCTAGCTCAACATCCGTCTCCTTGCCTTCTAGCCGAACCTCTAGGGAGGTTCTCTGCCTTTTCTGGGACTGAAATCTCTCCCTCATCGCTGCACTAGGGGTGCTGAACTCATGTCTCAGGATAGTAGCTACATTAATTATTCTAAAAAACACAGGCAGAAATGAACTCTGGCTCAAAATATAAATTTAGTGTCTTTTCAATCACATTCATTCCCTTTATATTAAATTTTTCAAAGTAAGATCGGAATTTTGTCTATGTATACAAATCACAAAATGTTTGTGGTGAAATTTGTTCCAAGCCCAAGTGCAATAAAGCCACACTGAATGGAAGATAACAAAGGAAATAATATGTGAAGCTGTTCCAAGGCTTAGAAAACTGCAAATAACCCAAGATGCATCCCAATTTGAATCAAACATATAACTCATCAGACATAATAAGGAAATTGGTTCTATTAATGTCTTATCAGTACAATTCTCTAATTTTTAATGAACTATATGCATTTATAATGTACATTATAACTACAGTACCAAGTGTACTCCAGAATTTATCACACAGACAAGGATTCACGCCAATTAATAGAAGTTTCCACAGTGAAAGAAAAAGAGGAGAGTGCTTACTGCAGCTTGCCGGTGAGTGTTGGACAGTATCCCATGAATCTTCACCTTGTCTTTTTCCATTTGGTCTATGTTCACCCACAAATCCCGGCTGGCAGAATCGGATGGACCATATATCCGAGATATGTAGTAATTGTGATCTGTATCCTCCTGCAATAACAGAGAATGAATCAAGAATTAAGAAATTTTACCTACAATTATTTTTTTAAAAGTCTTAGTGAAATCAGATATGTTGGTGGTCTTCAAAACAGCCAGGCGGCTTAAAATACCTCTCACAACAACAACAAAAAGAATGAGATGAAAATAATGAATATAGCATTAGTAATCCTTTAAGGGATTGCAATTTTATGCATGACCTTGAGAAATGAGCAGCTTAGTGAGATCCTGTCTCAAAATAAAATTTAAGAAAAAGAGTTAAAGATATAGGTCAAGGGAAAGGCCCTAGATTCACTCTCCAGTACTTCAAATGAATGAATGCTTAGCTGAATGGATGGATGGATGAATGAATGAATAAATGAATGAATAATAAATACTTTTTAAAACTTTGAAGAAAAACACAAAGGGCGAGGAATGTACCACAGTGTGGAAGCCCTGGGTTCAACTCCCATTTAAAAAAAAGAAAAGAAATGGATATTTAGAAGCAAATATATATTCTTTGTACACTGATGTTTTTAACCACAGTTATGTTAGAGACATAATTTCTGCCTAAAGGAAAGGTTGCATTTGGAGATATTTGTTGAAAATTTCTGATGCAGTAACTATGGGGTAACAATGAGCTCAAATTTTTCTCCTTGAAAAATAACTCAGGGACTGCTTTCAATTAATGGCCCTAGAAATTCAGATACATGTCCATTAAGTTTGGCTCATTCATTTCTACTTTATGGAGCAGCATGATTATCATCTCAATATTCTGGGAAGCTGAGGCAGGAAGATCACAAGTTCAATTCCAGCCTGGGAAATTTTGTGACTTAGCAAGATACTGTCTCAAGATTGCCTCCTGATTCGAAGAAAGAGTGTACTTCAAAGCATGACTGCTGAGAAGCCATCACATGTTAACAATCTGGTGCATCACGGCTTGCGGTGTCTTTGTGAGTTGCAGTCTCCATGGGAACCACATACTGCTGATCCCGCAGTTCTGTGTGGACAGAAAGCAGGGTGGATGTGTGTCCTGCTAAGTGTTCAGTCCTTCGTGAAGGTGAACTGCAGAGGTGGCCACACTCTGCTGTGTTGTCATCAGCCACCATGGTTGCTGGGCATGTGCGAGTTCCTAACCTATGAAGGACCCACTGGGAGACAGTCAGGCGTCCTGGAGGATGGCTGATCTCTGATTCTGACTGCGGAGGTGAAGCACGCGCATGCACACATCACTCAGGGAAACCGGGGCACTCAGCTCAGTGTCTCCATCATTCTCCTTTTTGATTCTGAAGATGTTTACCGAGTCAAAAGGGCATGCTATGCAAAGTAGCCATTGCATTATCTGAAGGATGCTAGAAATCAGGAAAACTAGTGCTATTTGTAGCAAATGCCTTTGTGGCCCTGGGCAGAGCCAGCTATTTCTTGAAGTAGCAGTCATACAAGGAACTAAACAAGCTAATGGTGCTGTTGCTGCATAGTTTCTCCTAAAGCTGGCTCCCTGCAGTCCCTGGGTGTAGGGCAGAACACTGTGTTGTCCCAGTGTCCACCTGGCCACCGCCAGACACCCAGTGCTCTCTGGGACTGCCCGCCTGGCTTGCCACTGCAGCAGCCTTGAAAGTTTCTATGCAGGGGCCGGGATGTCGAATCTCAGGGGATTAACTAGCCCAGCCAGCCAACACCTGACATTCCAAGTTCTTCACGGCAACTCTCCTGCGCAGCACACTGCCACTGCCGCTGTCCAGCAGACTTTAATGAAAGTCTGTCTCAACTCCGTTACCCGTCCGAGTACCTCTGGGCTGCAGACCTGACAAGAGGACATGTGCAAATACCGTCACCATTTTACCACGGCGAGGAGACCCTTCCTCAGTGCAAACACCTACGAGGCCCAAACTCTAGGCACCAGGAAGAAAAAGCCAGCTCTCTGATCAAGTTCACCTGTGTCCTTTCCTATGCTCCGTGTCTTATTGTCACAGTGCCATAACCCAGGTGATTGTCCACCAAAAGAATAACAAATAAAAACAGCCTTATCTTGAAAGTAAACTCTGAAAAACATGGAATGAGGCAACTCTGACATGTTTCCGGGTCTGAACAACAAACCTCTCTTTCATTTTTGGTATTCTGGGATTCCAGGTAGTCACATAGAAAGGCAAGCTTGTGCAATACACCATAGTCAGGGGTCTGAATAAAATGATGATGACAAATAGAATTCTGTATTGAGAATTATGAAAAGATGGCTTCAAAGAAAATACTCAATGTAAAAAAAAAAGAAAGAAAATACTCAATGAGTCTTAATCAAAATGACAAATTTTTATCACCATTGCTAGTACTCCTATGAAGAGTTCTGTAATATTTGGGGGAAAGATACCACCTTTAGGGGAATTATGCAGCAGATTCTATGATGTGGCCCAATTTTGACAGGATTATGAACTCATCCAATTCAGAATCCTGGAATAGAATTCAGTATAATCACTGAAATCAATATTTACAAAATGACTTCAGTATTTCCCTTCATTCCTGAATTGCTACAGTTAATTTGAAAATAATCTAGATGTTATCACAAAGTAATGAATTATCTGCAAAACAGGCAAGATTTTATTTCATTGCAATGTACACCGCTGATATGGCTATATGGAAATATAGCTAACTAAAATTTTTTGTCTTGAATTACAGCTGCCAAAAGCATATCACGTCTTCGAAAATATTGAAACGCTAGACTAGTATTTGACTTCTAGAGCTCAAGCTTGCCAAGTTGTCATGGTAACTTTTATTCAAGAAGAAAACAATTTATTATTTAGCTAGGAATGTAGACACACACATTGTTAAATTCCAAGGAGGTATTTGGCTCAGGTATTCAGAAAAACCATAAAATAAATGTCTCCAAAGTGTGATATTTTAGTACTACTAAACCGTTCAAATCACATCTTGTTCTTTTATAGGAGTAATGGTATTTAAAGTGTTCTCTAGACTCATTCTGGATGCAGAGGTTTTTATTTTCTGTTCGAAGGTAAATTATTCCCAATACGATAGAAAATAAAACAACACACCACTGTGACAGGCTTCATAGCAAATTCATTTGAGAAACAAGTGTCAATGAACGTAGATGGTCAGAGAGTAGCGATACATTCTACACATGCCTATTTCTCCAAAATGCCTAGAAATGTGTAGCTGTGGACACCAAGAATCAGAGGATAAATAACCACAATTGCAGCACACAGTTATTCTGCTACAATCAGTTTACATGATTCCTAATACAAGTGTCCCTCCTGTCCGTCATGCATGTTGAGTGGATTCAACACTGGGAAATGTTTGGAGATGCTTGCCACAGCCTTGGATAGCACTGGCATTTGAGTTCCAAATCTACTTCATTGAGAACATAAACAAAATAGGAAATAAAACCATACTGCTCTGATTATCCCCGCGCTAGTCAGTGGATACACAACAGAAATACATCATACTCAGAGTTCTTAGGTAAAGTCATTTAGCACTAAATTAATTGCCAGCCTCTTGCAAAGTGTTTGTTAATAAATAAAGGAACATTCTACCTTGGGTCTAATACACTTGTCTAATGTTTCATGCAGATAATTGGTAGTGTAGTTTTAAAAGGTGTGTAAACTCAACATTTCCATTTAAACACAGCTTTTTCAGGCAAAAATCTAAAATGAGTGGCCTGGGGGGTTGTACCACGCCACAAAAGGCTGGCTGGAAAAAATCTTGAATTCATTATTGCCTTCAAATATATTACTGATAGTATAATTCCATGTCCACAAAGTGGCATCTCTCCAAATCTGAATATATGTCTCTCCTCACCTACCTCTCTCTCCCCTCTGATTTACATGTGGTTATAGATCTAAATATAGATTTACATATAGATATATAGAGAGAGGTGTGGAGGACAGGAGTTATATTTAGCATTGCTGACCAGTAATTCGTAAGTGGTGGGATTTAGTGTGATCACCCACATGATAATATTTTATCTCAGTTGCCTTACAGTAAACATATTAAGCACAACAAGTTTCTTTACTTTTTACTTCATAAAAAATATTGAAGATGTCCAAGCATATTAATTGTCAATCCTTAAAATCAGACTCCCTACAAACATAAAGAAGCGAGACCACAGCAGTCCTATAGAATTTCTCTAGCAGATATTTTGAAAATTTCTTGAAGAATCCCTTACTATACTATAAATCATATACTCAAAATAGAGCTTCAAGGTGAATAACTGAACACTGGTATGGATTGTACTTGATATATAAATTTCTCATTAAATCTTTTCTTTAAAATGCCAGTTCCATTGTATTGACTGATGTACGCTCATGTTTTTAGTGCTTACTGTAAGTGAGAGTCAGCATTAATCGAAACAAAACTACTTCATTTCTGTTAAATTTTGAGATAGGCTGGAGTTTGAATTCTTAAAGAGATTTTATTTAGTTAAGCACCTTTTAGAAGCATCGCCATATCCTTTGTTTTCTTCATTCAATCCTTTGTGTAGAAATCTTTTTTTTTTTTTTTTTTTGGTGCATCACAGATACAGCCTATTGTTAGTAAGAATCATTTGGACAGAATATCGGAGGTAATACCAAAAAGTTATTCTGCAGCACAGCTATTAGCAACATTTATAATTCTTTTTTCCCTTATGGAGTTTATTGCTACCTTTTAGGAATGCATTACGATCACACTCATCACTGAGAATTTGTGTCTGGACATGATGTATCTTGCATCTCATTTTTTCACCTTCCCCAGAGGCATTCGTGTTTTCCTTTCAATTATTACCTTGCATAATCTTCCGGCTAATTCCTGAGACATATTTTAAGGATTTAGAAAGGGGTCATACGATGGAGACGGCAACATTCTGACAGGATTGGGAATCAGAGGTGGGAAGTCAGGAAGAGTTTGCCCCCAAGAAGGGAGTTGAATGCCGGAAGTCACTGAACCTGCAAGTTGGGAACTGATCTCCAGTCCTCACGGGCTTGATCACTAATGAGTCCTGTCACTTGACTGCACTCAATTACCCATTCAGGTCATTTCTGTGTGAACTTTTCTGCCAGAGAATTCCTTTCTGCACACAGGTAAATATTACAGAGGAAGAGAGGAGTCTTGGACCTCCAGGAACGGACAGGCAGTTGGAGGAATGGTGGCACTTGGGCTGACACAGGGTACCTAGGAAATACTGCAGGGGAGCACCTGGAGAGAAAGCCAGATTCAGTCCCCTTGTCCTCACACCACTCCCACTCACAACAGAAGCATGGAGCCATGCTTCATGGGTGTGCGGGGATGCTTAAATCCTATCCCTTTCTTTATTAGCAAACACTCAATGGTGACAGCATTTAGCTTTCTTATGTTGGAATGCCAAAGAATCACACCGCACTAATGCTTTTAAACACATTTGTAAAGCATATGAATAGAATATTAAAATACTCAGCATTTTCAGCATGATAAGAACAATTATGTCACTTTTGAATAGCCATCAGTATCCATTCAGTGTCCATTAGCACTATATCAATATCCTTTCCAGATAAAAGAGCAATTACACAGTACGTAGTTCCATTGATTGTTACAGTGTTAAAAGAATCCAAATCAATCCACCTATCTCCTTTTGGTTATCAGATTCTTACAAAAGCTCCCATTATGCACACTTTTTAAATATTATTTCAGTTTCTTACACATACTCTCATCATTTCCCTAAGAATTTTTTCCATTTCATCTATTTATAACAGGATCTACCTCTCCCAAGGATTACCTTGCCTATGACTTTCTAAGAAGGATCTCCTTCACTTGAGGTAAGTTTTGCCCAAAATATAAAATCAATAGTGCTGTATGTGTATTGTGTGTGAATGCAGGATTACTCCAAGATCAGAATATTGCATAACACACAATATATGGAAATCTGCAACACTGCTGTTATGAAAGTTTCCAGAGCCCTGATAACAATCTTCTATCCATGACAATGTCTACTACGCACTCCTTGCTTACTTCTGACACTGTTTCAAAATAGTAACAAAACCCTGATTCTATAACACAATTAAGTGATTGCCCACCATGTACCAGCATTTTGAGAATACTGGTTTGTATTCATGATAGATCATTTATTAAATAAGAGAATATACTTTCTAACTAGATAAGGTATCCTTTTACTTATCTGCTTGAGAAGAAACCTTTAACCTTCATAAGACTTAGCCCAACAGACTGTTCTTAGGTGTGGAGTAGAGAGGGAGTCAGAAAGAAAATGAAGGACAGAGTTTTGAATGAATTATCAATTGTCAAATTAATTGATAATCAATTATCAACTGTCTCTTAAAAACTCAAACAAGTGATTATCAGTGATCACTAACTATACAGGTATGTTACCAAGTTACAAAGGACTTAATAAACCTACTAAAAATGTTGACTGCAAAAAAAAAAACACAAAACCTTAAAATATGTATGGGATTCCTATCACAAAGCATAAAATTAGCATCAAAATAATGTGACTTAGAGGAGATTTGGGTCAAAATACAAATTCTAACTCTAAATAGTCTTTGTAATTCTGGGCTTTAGTAGGTTTAAAGAGCTGAACTAGATTTTTCTTCAAATGTGTTTGAACTAAGCTTCTAAAATCTTAGGAGCACAGGACACTTCTAAAATCTTCGGCGAACAGGAAATGATTGCTAGATGTAGGTCAAAGGATTGTTTCCATGATACAAGTGATCTGTATGGAAGGAAATGAAAGCTTGCTGCTTCAGTAGACAGTTTAACTAGACAACTAGTTAGTTATTTGGCACCATTTCAATAGGAACATAATGATGGTAGTGCTATAAATTGACACCAAGACAGAAGGCAAATTCATAGACCTCTGGAACAAGCTCAGGGAATCTTGGGAACATTATTCATTATTTTTGCAAACTGAATAAGTGATGGATATTGCATACGAGTGCCTTATTTTTCAGAAGCACCATACAATTGTGATGAATAAAATGAATGTTCACCACAGAGTACCACCCTGAATTTGTCAGCAAGCCCTGGGATATGTTATTTTTGAATAAACTGGAAATGAACAACAACTATGGTGTAGAGGTCTCAAAATGACAACTAAAAATACTATCATACTTTCAAAAGATGAAAATTTCTGTTCTACATTAGCATCAATAACAGGACCAGAAATTGAGTGTTACCTACATACCGTCTTTGTAACAATGGACGCTCACCTTACAAACTCAAAGGCTGTTTGTAACTGAAGTCACACACAGCCTTCAAAACCTTTCTTGTATACAGGCAGGCCTCAGTGTCCTTAGAGAAACCCTGGCCCAGGAATTCTCTGTCAACCTCACACAGGAAGATGTTGTTCTGTTCCTTCCAGAACTCATCAAGGGATAGATCTGTACCTGAAACCATTTGGAAGCATATGAGGCTGGCATTTGGATCACAACTCAAGATTTTGGTTGTAAGCTAAAGCTAAAATTCCGGTCATCGGGACAGTCCTCGCTCAAGGTTCACTGTACCTCTAGTTACCAAGACTAAATACCACTGGGCCAATCAGGCTAACCTTAATTATCAACTTGACTGTTTTAAAAGCTTCTGGTGGAGGTAACTGGATTTAGGTGCACTAACTTCACCAGTGGGTTAAACTGTCAGCTGTTAGCTGAACAGATTATCTGGAGGTGAGGCCCAGGTGAAAGAAGGTGATGAAGCGCCCTACCCTTCTGAGCTGCTTTAAACCCGATCACTTTCTAAAGGCTTTGTCTGCAGATACAATCACATTGCAGGCCAAAGCTTGACTATATGCATTTTAAGCAGGACATATCACATCCATATAGTTCCTTTATTAAGTATGGGTTGATGGAAACAAAAGCTCTAGAAATGATTACTTTTGTAAATTCATGTTACATTGTAAAGCTAATAAAAAATTGTCATTCCAATTTTTCAATATAAAAGGCCATTTGGAAAAACTGTATAGTTCTCTATGTTAGTGTATTTTTGAGAGAAAGAGAGAGAGAGACAGAAAGAGAAAGAGAGAACCATGACTGTTATAATTTTTAAAAAATTATGGAAATATACACAAAATCAAATTATAACTCAGGTAAGAATTTCATATACCAACATTTGTGAAAATATTATATGGTTTCTCTGTACCAACTGGTCAGTATTTGGCCAAAATGATTATTTCTAGCCTAACTGCTCCTATCTCAAAACTTTCTAGTCTAGTATTTCAAATGAAATATACATTAATGTAATTTAAGTAGTCACACTTTTCCAATCTATTACTCATTTAATGCCAGACAGTAACACATTTCTTCAGTGATTGTTTTTTCTAATGTACTCATGTCCTCAAAATCTCAGCCTTCAGCTTCCAACACTGACTAGCAAGCGACCTATTAGCTGCAAATGGAATTCTGTGAGAAAATTTGAAATCATCTGACATATGAGTCAGAATTAAATATTACTTTACCCTCTGTATTATTTTGTAAATTAAGTTAATTTTCTGAGCCTCAATTTTCCAGACTATAAAATGGAAATTAAAATAAAAATAGTCAAAGGCACAACACTAGAGTCAAATTTATTTGAGAAAAACATGTTCTGTACAGTAGAAAATATAATATACTATATAATATAGTATAATTAATTATAATATAATATACTAGATACTTTGTTAGCAGAAAAAAATTCATGGTAATCATAAAATTTCATATATTCTACTTTTTTTTGCTACCATTGTTTACTGAAGTAGGAATCCTCAAATGCCAAAATATAGTCCATATTTAATAGAGAAAATATATGTTCTTTCTCTGTAACTTTTCACTTTGGGCTTTTGGTGTTTTTTTTTTTTTTTAATTCTGAAACTACATATATAGGTAATAATCTATGGAAATTCATTAATCAAAACAGCTAACATTTATGAGCTTATGATAGTCTAAGCCATTAGTCTGGATCACAATACTCATTATATAATCATTACTAGTCAAAGAATCATGTCCTATTTTAAAAATCAAGAAACAGAGGCTCAGACATACCAAGAGGCTTGCCCAGCACCGCACACAGTGCAGTAAAAAGCACTTCTGTGTAATTCACACATCTGTGTTCCTTTCACTTCCACAATATCTTTTAGATATTAATTTTTTCAGCAGTTCAAAAAAAGACACTTGCTCAATGGCTTCTATGAGGCTATTTTATCGGACCTTGTATGAAAGCTCTCCCACGGCCTCCCTGCTTCTCCCACTGACTCCCTTCATTCTTCACAGAGTAATCCTTTTTCAAAGAATTCATGTAAAATAGAGATGTAATCACACATGCCTGCACTAATGAGACGTCCCATCACCCTTGGAGTAAAATCCGAAGAGCTTCCCACGTGCTGTGGCCCACAGGTCTCCTTCCCCCTCCGTGTCCCCATCGCACACGGCAGCCACCACGCCAGCACCCCTGCCAGTTTCCCAGGTCTCTGACGTCACACACAGCACCCCCTCCTCCACGCATGTGGATGGTATTCTCCCACTGGATCATGCTGTATTTCTCAGTCTACAGAAGCTGCTTTCATTTCCTTTAAAGAATTCTATATGCTCAAATTTTTAAAAAATATGAATCCCCTCCCAAACTCTTTAAATCTCTCTCTATATCATGGCTCCTGCTATATTTTAATAATAAGCACACTGCCTGCTACATTATACAGATTCGATGCACAGTTGTTGATGACATTATAGTGTCTTTACATTTTACAAGGGCCTTTCCTTGCCTTTCTCATCTCTAACAAAAGATCTTAGAGGAGGTTCTTCTTAATAGCAAGGAAAAGATAGCAGCTTATAGATAAACTAGCTTCATTTATTTATAAATGCATCCTATGCATTATTCACGCCAGCAAGGTGACTTTGATAACCCTTTTTTGTTCAGAGCTCTGTAGATCTGAGCGATGGACTGGCCACAGCCATGCACGGCCTCTGTCCTACAGGACATCAACCATCTGGCCTGTTAGCTGGGGGCTGGAGGGTCTGAGATGGCTTTGATCACAGGACTCTCTCCTTCTGACGTTGCTTGGCTGGGCTCTTTCACAAAGTGATACAATCCAAGAGAACAGGGGTGAAAACGCTAGGCCTCTGAGGCCTGGCCTAGAAGGGACCCTGGGCTACTTCTCCGCACTCTCCCGATGGAACCTGGGGTTCTAGCAGGAGCCAGAAGCTCTCACCGCTCTGAGAAGAGCTGTGAGGATTTAGGGATATTCATAACCTGTCATAAGATCAGAACATTTGCTCCTTGCTGGCTGGGCAGTTTGGCTGTGTGTAAATAATACAGAGCCCCTCAGCCCTCTGGAAATACTGTCCCAATTTCTCTTTGTTGAGAGACCATGTTGAAAAACTTTGGGTAGCATTGATTCTTTTTTTCCCACCTAATCTTTAAAGGTGCTTTCTTTTGGCTTAGAGGTACTTTTAGCAGTGTAAATCATCCTACTGTTTTCTAAACAAACACTTAAATTCCAGTTTCAAGTGATAAATTCTAGGACCATATTTTAGGTCCTAAAATATGCTGCCAATTCGACGAGATCCAGGTAGCGAGTGTGGAGGTCAGGTGAGGGCAGAGCAGGAGGGAAACAGACTGTCATTCTTCACAAGTCATTAGAAATAAGAAAGCAAGAAACACCAAAAATCATATTTTGTTCAACAATTTCGTTTTAAAATTACCAATGCAGATATTCAGTACCGAAGAGTGAAATATTTTCATGTGCAGTTTGCTGAGTGTGGAGAAAGAGTGCTTTCAGATCTGAAAAAGCTGGCATTTATACCTTGAAAGAAAATGACAAGATAGCTAGGAGAGATTTTTTATTTTAGTGCAGTTTGAAAAGTGTTTGCCTTTTTTTTTTTTTTTTCCTTCTGTCTTGCAAAATCACCCAAGGGAAAAATATTAGTTGTTACTTTTCACTTTCCTAAGAACTAGCTGGAAAGATCCCAAGAAAAATTCATGCAGGTAAAATATTCAAGAGAATATAGTTTGCAGTGCAACGATGTGTCAAATGGCCTATTTATTTACAACCACTTATTTTAGGTATCACTCATTCAAATTAACAAATATTCATGATGCACTTGTTATGTACATGAGAGGCCTTGAGCCGGGTACCATGAAGGGCAAAGAAACACTTATATATAGTTCTTGTTTTTCAGACGCATGAAACAAAAGTATGCTAACACAGATACTCAAATATCTCTCTTCCCAACACATAAAGGAGAAATGCTACACTAATGGCAGACACTGCAAAGTAAGCATTTTAAGAAAAAGAAAATCTTACTTCATTTTAGCAATAAAAAAGAATAAAGTCCATAGAGATATTGACATCTTTGGACAGTGTCCTGAAAAATGAATCAGAAATAAGAAAATCAAGCCAGGGATATAGTTCAGTTGGCACCACACATACCTGGCAAGGGCAAGGTCCTGAGTTCGATCCCGAGTACCACCAAAGAAAAAGAACAAAGCAAAAAATCATTCCCATTAGAAAGAGTGATCCAATTGTAAGAAAAGGAGCAGAAAAAGTGACAGATACTACAGAAACTATCCAAAATAACAGAACTTTATAGGGTAATGACATGAAATAAGACCAGTTAGATGAGATGAATTTAACTTGCACAAACGTTTGAAAGTCTGAACTACATTTTGTGAAAAATGGGAGCCCGTGGAGTGGTCTAGTATTAAAAGAAATAATCTAGAAAATAGCAGGCACTAAAGAAAGGAGAAATTAGAATCAGACATTGACTTAGAAGCTTACAATAGGCCAACAATAAAATCATGAGATAAAACTAGGTTACTTGCAAGAGTAAAAAGAAAAGAGGCCATACTGGGAAAGATTGTGAAGAATTCAAAAGATTTTACAGTGTTTAAGAGGGAGAGAAGAGTTCAAAGATGACCCTGAGGGAATTGGTCAGTGTAAGTAGGACAACCTAGAATTTACGGAATAACTGGTGTCACTTAACATTTCAAAGCAGAACTTAACATATCTATATGTCATTTTAAGTGTCAGGAAACAGAACAAAATAAATATTTCTTGTTCCCAAATCTAATACATACACAAGACATAGAAATACAATCTTAGGTGTAACCAGACATATGCCGGTCTCACATATTCAAGGACCACCTGTTTTGTTTTTCTTTAGCTAACTACCTGGATATACACTCCAAGAAGGACAGCACCTTCGAACTATAGCAACAGTTTTTCAGTTGTCTGTACATTAGACTTCTATGGAGATCTTTTTAAAAATTCAAAAGCCCACAACATGCCAGACCCAATCAATCCATGCCTGAGGAGGAGGCACAGGGTAGGATCTAAGCTGCACTCAAGTCTGGGAACTCTTGAGAAAAGCATGAAATGCCACCAACTCATGGAAACTTCCAAATTCAACAGAACATGCCCGGAGGTTACCTGATGGCACCTGAAGCAAAATTTTAAAAATCTATAAAAATTTGAATTTATTCTTAGAGATCAAAATTTAGGAATTCTACTTCCGTCAGTATGGCACATACTGCGTTCCAAGTCATACCCTGCAAGGCTTAGGCGGCAGACATCCATCAGACTAACAGACAGTGACTCTCTGTTGAAGGAGTGATTCTCTAAAGATCCTCCTGTGTTGAGACCGAGCTCACTGGCGCACACTATGTCCAGACCTCTTTTCCTTAAGGGACAGCACATCTAGATGATTTCTGAGAGGTTTACTTGATAGGTTGCGTCTAACCACATTCCAAAGAGCACAATTATGACATTTTCACAGTATTTCTATGAGACTGATTTGATATAGAATTTTATGTGCCCCCCCAGGTTATACTAGTTTTGAAAGAAATATAAAACAAAATGAAGCACCTTCAAAAGTGCACTGGACAGCCTGCATGATTTTGAGAAATTTACCCAATTTGAAAGCTCACTGGTCAACCTGCAAGCATTTCTGCTTCTATAATAAGATAGCACAGACTTGATAATTTATAAGCAAAATAAATTTATTTTTCCAGTGCTCTGGAGGTTGGAAAGTCCAAAATGAAAACACCAGGGCCTTTGAGGACCTTCTCGCTAATTCCTTACATAGCACAAGACAGAGGGCAAAAGAAAGAGAACCAACTTCCTGTAGTCTTTAACACAGCACTTATTCACTCATGAGGACAAAGTCTCCTTGGTGTTGATGCTTCCAATTACATCTCAGTAAAGTACTGGGGATCAAGTTCTCACACTTGACCTTGGGGAACAAATTCATACTAGAGCACACAACTATCAGACTTGTTATGATAATGTCATATAAAGCATTAAACAAAGATTAGATATGGCCACACTAAATACAATACTGCTTGGAAAGAGAACAAAGTAGAAAGTCATGTTTAGCTTTGTGAAGTTTAAATTTGTTCAATGATCTTTATCCACACATTTTTTGGCAATTTCAGCCAACTGATGATACTTAAGTCTCTTCTAGTTCCTCAACCTGTCTCTATGTTATGAGTGCGCCCTGCACCCCTTATTCCAAGTTCTTATTTTGTTGGCATGAGTATTCCTCAGCCTCTGAGACTTGTAGATCTCCAGGTAATTACACACATTATACTTCATCCATTAAAAAGCTTAAAATGGAGCCATCATTCTAGTATGAAGTTATTCAGTTTTTTCTCTCTTTTGAAGAGATGAGTTGTGTGACTAAACTAAGCGGTGCTGTCTTGTCTTTGGAATGTGATATGCTTCAGTGGACACTCACAAAGAAGTCTTTTCTTTTAACATTTTTGTGGTTCAAATGTCAGCCAGCTGCCTTTTTAGCCAAATACCTTCTTTTTTGCCGTTGAGATAGTGAACATATGATTCAGGCATCACAGATTATATTAATTGCATACCAGAGGGTCTCTTGATTTACTTGTGTATATTAAACAAAGAGTTCAAAAGAGAAGCAGAACAGGAACTCTTATCAGATACTCTTGAGTTAGAAGTTACATAAATTCAAATACTTAAAAAAATAGCCAGGCATGTGGTACATGCCTGTAACCTCAGAACTTGAGAGGCTGAGGCAGGAGGACCTCCTTTAGTCAAGGTTAACCTGGGCTACATCATGAATTCAAGGCCAGCCTGCACTACAATGCCAGGCCCGGTCCCATAAGTAAATAAATAAATAAACAACAAACAAACAAACAAAGAAAAAAGTGGGCAATTTCCATTCATTTATTCAGGGCTCACGTAGCTAAGTAGTAGTTTCCCTAAATGAAGTTATTTAGAATTGCCAGCAACTATTATAAAGAGTTCATTTGTAGATAAAATTTTAAATCTTGACTAATGGTGAAAACATCAATGACAACCCAGTGACAGAAAATGAAGAAAGTTATGTCAAAGTTACCCTTGGGATTTCATCTGTAAGGAACATTATTATTCCAGCTAGTAAAGATAGAGACAGTAGAGAAGAACAGAAAAGTTCAATTAGGAGACATGGAACATAGTAAACTTCTCTTGGACCCAGAAGGTGACAGCAAAGAGCCCATCAGTGCTCTTTACCACGAACACAAAATCCAAAACTCCCTCCAGCTTTTTTCAATAGGTTCATCTGACCTGATGATTTCTAAGTAATCAGCCCAATATGCTGGACATGGTTTCTCACCTTCAGTGCATATGTGGCTGCCTTAGGTGGCTGTGGTTCTATACAACTGGTGGGGGCATAAAGACTTTCACTGTAAGAGTAATGCAAACAATAGTTTACAAAGCACGTGGAGAGACAGTAAATAATTCTAAAGCCTGGAAGGCAAGAATGCCTTGAAAACTATAGGTGGAAATTTCTTCTAGAGTATCTTATGAAGCAACAAAATCATATGCCATTAATTTTTCAAAATAATGAATTTTAGAAAGTGGCTTCCCATAATTCAGTGCTGTTGTTTGCATATTGCCTCACTCTATTTTGTGCTGCAACAGCAGAAGAGTACAGGATGAGAAATTTGTGATGAATGGAAAAGTGCTGGATCATAGTTCTGGAGGCTGAGAAATTCAAGATCACTGGACAACATTTGCCAATGGCCTTCTGCCTGTGTCATCCTATGGCAGAGTACAGAGGGGATGAAAGTGTGCAAGGGAAACTCAGTCATATAATCCCACCATTGTGCATCGCACCACAGGGTACCCTAATGAAATGAAACCTTCAAGACTGTGAAGCGAAGCAAACCTTCTCTCTTTATAAGTAAAGGATCTCAGGCATTTTGTTATAGTGATGGGAATCAAACTAACACATATAAGCTGCAGAATTTTCCTTTGTAGAGAGCTATAAAGAAGTCCCCTTACCTGTAGGTGACTTGTAGGCTACAGTATAGACCTATGAGCCACAGTGAACTTGTCAAAGTGTATGTGCTGAGTAAAGGCAGGAGTTTGTTCATACATTTCTAATCCTTGTTCTCAAAAATGGCTTCTGAGTATCTTCTGGGGATCAAGGTATCCATGGTTCAGGCAACAGACATGGAAGTACATTGAAATGAAATGAAATGCAAATAGGTTCATGTGACATCCAAGGCCCTCTGGACTCTGTTCACAACCTTTAGAGGTCTTTGTCAGTAATTCTCAGCCCCAGCTTCTAGTCTATATCTCACCTGGGTTCCTTCACATTTTAATAACAGCTTGTTTACATAATTCCTATCTATTCCACCAGACTGCAAGACGGCTCAGTTAATACATGCTTTATTTATTGCATAATCCTAGACACCAGCACTGATCATATATCCTTTGGATGGATAAATCAAATCTAAGAACCTTATTTATTTATTTATTTATTTTTGCACTGGAGATCAAACTCAGGACCTTGTGCTTGCAAGGCAGATACCAGAAACACCTAGCTCAATACTCAGCCCCTAATTGTTTTATCTTATGTAAAAAGTGCATTCTACCTTTTAAAATGTCAGTCAATAAGTAGATCAGAGAGAACAGTATAAGCATAAGTTGAAGGCAAGTTGCAGTCCACCTCTAGCTACCTATGAGTCCCATGGTAAATTCTCACTGAGTGTAATTGTGAGCAGGTGTCACAATAAAAGGCGGTGAAAGGCAAAAGATTAAAATGCTTGAGATTTGAAGGTCAAATCAGGAGAAAGATAATGGGGAGGAGACAGCTGCATGATGAAGAAAACTGGACCAACTGCTTGCGGGGGTCAGAGTGAAGAGTAAGGGGGAATACTCTGGTGATGCAAAATCTCACAAAGAATGAGAAAGCATTTTCGTAAACACTGAAGTTGTTAAAAGCAGAATTTTCTCTCAAGGTACTGCACAATTCCATCAGAAGATTTTGTACAAAGGCCCGTGGTGATGTTATAGAAATGCTTTCTATGTGAGGATCAAGGTTGGAATTTATGCTATCCAACATTATACTATGCAACATTGAAATGCTGGCATTTAAATTTGCCAACATTCTTTTAGTTTTTGCTAGTATATTTAAGCTACATTCCATTCGGTGGTGTTTAAAAATACTTCCCAGAAAATTAGTGACTAGTGAGCTCTTCAGATGAAAAATAACCTGAAATCCATCTGAATTTTTCCAAACAGCTCCAGTTCATTATTGTTGTTTGTTTGTTTGTTTTTGTCTCCACCTTCCTTTTTAAGGTTTTATGTTTGGTTTGTGCTGATTTATTTGGTCAGAGTTCTTAAAAAATTCTTTATCGTAAACAGTATCTCATATTAAACAAGAGAGTAAAACTATCACGTACTATGGCATCGATGCACAAATAGTAGATATCTTAGTTTGCTTGTGTAGCCATAACAAAGTACTGTGGACAAATGACTTTAACAACAGAGACATATTTTGCTATTGTAACAGTGGTTGGATAAAAGTCCAAAAGTCCAAGGCGCCAGCATGTAGGTTCTCATAAGAACCTTTTCTGGCATGAAGATAGAAACCATCTTACTATTCTGTATACTGAAAAAAAAAAAAAGAGTGAGAAAAGCAGAGAAGGGAAGGGATGGGAGGAGAGAAGAAAGACTTCATTGGATAGTTATTACCTCTTAAAGACCTTATTTCCAAACACAGTCATATTGGTAGTGAAGGCTTCAACAGATACATTTAGCAGGAGTGCAACTCCCACTCAGCGTCAGGTATCAGGTACCATGAACTTACAGAAGGGGCCGCAGAGAAGTCATACAGAACAAAGAGCCAGTTGAAATGAGGCCTGTGAAAGAGCTCTGTTAGTAAAGTTCCAGTGTAAATCGGACCCTGTTACTGTACTACACTTGAAAACTCTTCTGAATAAGCTACCACTTATATTTGTGTGAGCTGCAAAAAATGAAGAAATTCAACCAGTGTTAAACAAGTCTGTCCCGAAACAGTTATTTGGGTTTTTTGTTTTTGTTTTTTCTTGTTGATTTTTGCTTTACTGGGAATCAAATTAAAAGTTATTCAGATGAGTAACACTTTTTTCTTCAAATGGATATGAACTTTACAAAAGTTTATGTCTATTTTCCATATAATCCATACTATCACACACATGGTGATGGTAAGACAATATAGTTAATGTGATTTCTTTATTGTTAGTTAGCTAAGGAGAGTCATAGACTAGGTCTTATTTTATTAAAAGTCGGATTTCTGTCAGTGTTTCAAATCACTGAGACTTTCTGAAGACATGTTGGCAAGTTTAAAATGTTTCGGTCTTATAAAAAAAGGTAATTACAAAGATGGTTACTGAAAGAAGTATCATTGTTTAAATTACCATATAATTAATGGTACACATAAAAGGTTTTTTTCTCCATATGTTTACATATTTTGGAGAAGTCAGAGCCCTGAGTTCATCGTAAATAAGCAGTTGGCTTCTCATGATTTCAAGCATTATAATATTTCCAGAGAACAAGACAATCACGCTGTACATGTCCTTCAAAATCACCAGTAAGTGTTCTAACACCACCTGGAACATTTTATTTAAAACTATTTTGCTGTCGGCAGAAACAAAAGGGAGTAGTAATAGTTCACAGGACCTACATAAAATAAGTACAGAAGAAAAATAGACAATAGCCTGGAATATGTACCTGAGAATCCTATTAATTCTGATTGAAATAATACACAGGGAGGTACATCCCAGAATCTTGAAATGTGGCCTGCTGGGACAGAAACTACTAGGTTTGCATCAATCATAAAGGTGATGAGTCATCTGTGACTAGAAAGAGCACCTGGTTGCTGAGAGGACAGATGGGCCTGGAGACATGTATTATATTTTGTCAACACTTGGTTTGTCCACATATGTTTAAGAAAAAAAAATGAAAGAAGAGTCAACAGGAAAGTGTTTAGACAGCTCTTGATAACCTAGAAAATACAGAACCCTGGTCCCAGGTTTCCAAGAAACCTTAATCTACTGCAGTGGGGTAATAGCTAACCAACACATCCAGTTAGGGGCTTTTCTGGTCTACCTCGAACTTGGTACCCTGCTATTTCCTACATCCAGGAAGAAAGTCCCTTGAAATAAATCATACCACGTGTGCTTCTGCGTTTATTCTACTATTGTTTTTTAAATTTAATCTTTATTGGTGCATTATGAATATATATCATCACTGCATTCAACATTGAGAGTTTGTACCAGAATCTGAAACGACTCGTTTATTCTACTTTTAACACCTGGAATATAACCAGCATGATCCCTTCCCCTATGGCACTTAAATTTTCCAACTAAATGTAAATGTGATTATCTTTAAATAGGAGGCTGAAACAATATATCTGGAACAGGAAGTTTCAAAACACGCAGAACTTCCATCAAGGTAACTTTAGAGGAGCTACAGGAAACAGATTTGGAATGTTTAAGTCACTTAAGAAGTGAAAGCAATAATCTACTCTATGGAATGCTGTTCAGAGGGAGTGTGTGTGTGAAAAGCGAGAAGCGAGATGTCCAAAAACTCCAAATAATGGCGAATACAGCCATTTTTCAAAAGGAAATGTGATTTCTTTTTGCAAAAAAGAGGCACATAGAATATTCCGTGAAGATGGAAAGAGAAAAGTCAGCCTGATCACATCACAGCAGAAGCTGGCGAAGGTATTTCCTGACTCCTAAGAGGAGGTAAGGAATAGATCACTCAAACAGAGAAACTGAGGCTCACAGATGACTGGGTGCACAACCTGGGCAGCATTCAGCATCTGTTGAGCCTTGCCCCTTCTTTTCTACTTGATCCTCAAACACCAAATGCAAACACCAGTCAGCATTCAACCACCTTGGATATGGTAGCACTCTCAATAGTGGTTCCAGTGTTCTTGTCCCCACTGGGCAGTAAGGCGGTTCTCTCTTCCCTCTTTCTGTGTTTCTTGCTCTTTAATCTTGTGAGCTTTTGCAACCTCTCAGTCTGAGGTTTCCAGAGGGGAAGCAGACAGTAAAGTGGTAAAATAGGTTTCCAAGAACTGGGCAGGAGCAAAATCAAAACAGAAAAGAATCTGCAGAAGTTTGCTCAAGTCAAGAGCATGCTTTTCCCAGAAGACGCTCTGCTCCTGAACGCTGTGAGGAGCGACACTGCTAATACCAGCACGTCTGCCTCTCTCTCTTATTTTGTATGTGGACAAGCTCAAACTTGCAATGTTTCAGAAGCACAGTTGAAGAAGGAGGAGAGAATATCTAAGATGGTCTGAGCTTTCATCCACACAGGTACATGGGGGCTACAGCATAACACCAGGGCTCTAAGGGTACCATGGGATAATGCATTTCCATAACAATTACATATTCCATTTTAATATGGAAAAATACCTGGCTCTTATTGGTAAACCAGTTCAAGTTCTCGCTCCATTCCAGGGTATGTACAGGAGTCTTGGTTTTCTTGGCCATAAAGGAAATAAGTATCTCTCTTCTTTTTGAGTTTCATGTTTAAGCCCCAGCTAAATTTTTCTGTCCTTGCATCCAATGAATGGTGCTACAAATGAATGGATGCTTTATAAACAAAGTACCTGACACTGTTGTTTCGCTCAGAGAGACTGCAACTGGGTTAGATTTTCCATAGACCCAGTCTTTTGAAGTACACTGGTCATTTCATGGCTTCATGGTCTTGGAGAGATAGGCATAATCTCATCTCCCAAACTGTGCTTTGAATGGAGAAGCCCTCACTCCCTCTAGAAGAGAAGTCATTTCTTCTCTCCTAATGCCCTGCAGTAAAGGAGACAGGAGGGGTGGTTTCAGGATGATCAAAATAACACACGTGTATGAGTTTCCAGTCCAGAGAAATGACTGACTTAGAGGGAAAAGTCACTACTGAGGGAGCAGAGGGATCGGGAGGGGTGAAACAGACCGATGTCTGTGGGGACAGCGTGGGGATAAGCAGTATCTCCCCCAACCTCCTTGTCACCTCGGGCTCCCCTCTATCATCTCTCCAGCTTTTCACAGTTCCCAATCCCTTGCACTAAACAACCACAGAGAAGCCATTTTTAAAGTTTATTTCATCTTTCCTCCTTATCTTACAAAGTCATAATCTAGAGAGCGTATTTAAAGCTTAAGGAATTTACTGAAGCCGAAGGGAATTTTGTCCAGCCATCTCCATGGAGCTCTGTAGTTTTCACTGCTGTCTCCATAGAAAAACACGGTGTTCATACTGTCATGGAAATAAGAGAACTAACTAATGTACGCACATGCTAAATGCAAGATAGAAGGAAAATCCCAGCCACTATTTATTTCTCCACTGAAGTGACTTTTGATTATCATGATTATGAATGGTGTAGACAGGTGAGAATGTACAAAAGTGCACAAATGTGTACAAAAGTACACAAACACACACCCATACCCACGATATGCAAATGATCAAAATTTCTATTTGTAGGGCTTGAAGTAACTTTCTAGTAGATATCAACAATGCCTTAAAAAAGGCTTTTAAAACCACTGCCTGTAGTGCCAAGATTTTTGGTTTATATGCTTGTGAGAGCTGCCTGAAGGAAGACAGGGATTCATTGGTAGGGGGGCTACCACCACCGGGAGAAAGCTCTGCCAGACCAAAATGAAATACAGGAAAGAAATTAATGTTCGCCCCAGATTCTGACTCCAGACGATCGATTCACTCACTGCTTTGTTTCAGGAACTATTTCAAAGCCAGCAACGGTTTCTTCTTCCTCTCAATTATGTTGAAAAAGTGAGTAGGAATGCGGGAAGAGCCATCCCACCATTATTTCCAACATTTGCTGCCATGTGCATTCATGGATGACTCCCAATGGAATACACAGATTTTAAGACAATGCTTCTACACTGTTCTTAAGAAGATAAAAATGTGCATTTTGTGATCTTTTTAGAAGGGCGCACGTTCTTATGTTCACTTATAAAACATTATTTTTCGGCACCGGCAATGGAACCCACTGTCTTGTGCATGCTAGGCATGTGTTCTACCAGCTCCCTACACTTTTAGCCCTCAAGGATCACTAAAAGGCAGTTCTGATTATTTTAACAACAAACCTGAACAAAGCATATCAAATGGAGTTAAACCTGCTCTGACCACAGGAAACCTATCCAGTGACTCAGAATAACTTAGGACCCTCATGGCAATAGTAATTCTGATTTCTAAGTATGTGAGTCTCTCCCCCGTGAGTCTGGAAGTAGATGAACTGTATCTGGCCGCTGTACCTTCTCCTTGATAGGCTGTTGGTAGAAGTAAAGAGAGGGGCTTCTAAATGTGCTAATTATGCTGTTTCCTCAGGCTTATGATGGAAAATGCTATTTTCCATTCAGCTTTTGAGGATCAGCAAATACACAGATGTTTACTTACTTTTAGAAGATAATTCTTCTATTGCCAGGTCTAATTGGTATTGATACAAATTTCTAATAAATACTTAATATTTTGGTCTGACATATTTGTATAACACTCCTTTGATTGTACTGCCTTGTTTTAATATAATCTACTCCTATTTGGATAAAACTCTCATTCAGTTGAAAACATAAAAACAACAACATTGAATTATTAGAATTGAGATAATAAGTCATTCTTTATTAAAGTGGTCTTTAAGTAAGAGAAAGGAATTCTTTGTACCTGACTTTTAAATTAATAGGGCAATCTACAGTCTTACTTTCAAGTGATATATGGACTTTTTACTTCTTTAGGAAGATGTGTTAATGTTCCCTGTAAATATTTTCAGAACCTGACATTTTCAATTATCTTTTTCTCTATAACAGTTTGAAGTGACAAAAAGAGGAAAGATTTGCATGAAAAAAAGGAACATCGTGCAGAACACTATATTCTAGGACAAGGTGAGACTACTGTTACCCAAAATTTCCCAGAAAAAAACCCTGAGAATCAAATCAATGCATTCATCTTTGAAAGACATAAAATTTTCCATACAACAATCCATTAAACTCCAAAATGTTGGGTAGCATTATGTTTAGACACAAAATCTTATCACAAGACAAAAACTTTTTAATTTCAGAAGTACCTGAACATTTTCCTTAATAAGGTAAGAACTAGGTGAAATTTTTAAACATAAATAAATACAAGTTGCTTCTACAAGTTTTTTTTCTCAAAATGCTTTGAACACGTGTGAGTTATACACTGCAAATACAAAATAACACGAGAGATGGTCGGCAGGGAAACTCAGTGATAGAATATAGAATTAATGTCCACAAGATGGATATTAGTATTTTTATAGCTTTGATCTTTAGGCGAGTGATTGCATGCATATTTGAAGTTTACAAAACAGCTGAAAACTTCCTGTGAAGAAAAACAGTCTATCACGTTCAATGTACCCATTCAACTCAGTCCGAGTGATTCTGGATTGCAAACTTTTATTTACTTCACTTTAATAGCTCAGGCTTGAAACACCATATGGAAACAACTCAAAACAACAGCTCTCACATGCTATGACGTCCAATTCTTCTCTTGTTTCTAGACAGATTCAGACATCTATGCATGGCTGGGGCATGAACAGAAAGATTTTCTTTCAGAGAAACACAAAAGGAAAACTAAGACAGTCTTTTCATTCTGTTCGCCACCTCCCTGTCACGGACTTTCTGATATCTCAACAGAGCAGTGTCACACATTAGCAATCCTTTTATGACAAATGGAAAAACAGGAACATAAACACACATACACATGCTTCATCTTACAGAGAACCTCAACTATCCTGTCTGCTTCAGAAATACAAGGTGAAGTAAAGCTCTCAAATCGATCAGCAGAGTATATTGTACAATATTGTTTACAGCTAGAAACATGTTTTCATTGAACGTCTCCTATTTTTGGAATGGCCCATTTTTATATAGGCTTCATACTGTTTTCACATAATTCACAGTGTTTGTCATTCACACATGAGATATTTTGGGGAAAAGTCCATAGAAACTTCATGTTTCTCTATAAAACTAAAGAGAAGAACTGGTCATGAGAAGCATAGATCCCTTATTTATTATTCAATGAATTGGTGCTAAACTGCGCAGTGTACATTAATTTGTTAGATAAAATAAATTCCAAGGACCTGATATAACTGGTGCACTAAAATGGCATTATAACTCTTAGAAATTAAATACATTCATATGACAGGGACTGTAAGACTAATTACATTACAAATTCTTGTGCATTAAGTAGTGGCCCTAAGACTCCCTCAAATGCAGTAATAAAAATCATGCTCATGCCAGCAAGCGTGTGTCAACCTACATCTACTTGACCTTTGGGCCACAATTACTTTTAATTCTACTTGTGGATCTGAAGATGACAGGAAAAAATAAGATCGTAGACCTCATGACATAGCACATGGATATAAAAAGGGACTTCCTAGTGAGGGGTCTCAGGAACCCTGGATGTGCTGCCAAGACACCAGGCAGCTAGGGAGGTAGACTTGGTCCCCACTGGGACTGCACCCAGCTGAACTCTACATTCCTCTGGAGCTTGGACCTTAATCAGCTTCTTAATTGCTGCGCATAAACCTGGACCATTGTTCAATCTTCAAGGGTTCATTCCTCCTCTGCGTCTCCCACTCATCCTTGGGAAGGCAAAGGGACCATCCCATCCTTGCAGCGCCACCTCCCGTGGGTGCACCTGGCTGCACCCTGCCCCAGGTACAGCTTCCTTAGCTGACAAGGGGTGTGACTGTAGGTGAGTATCTAGACCTATGACACCAAATCTAAACTATAATTTTTGGTATTGATAATAATTTCCCAAAACATATTTGACTTTTTTCTTTCTCTTAAGTATTTTAATAACTATTAATGCATATTAATTGTACAAGTAAATGAGTATCAGTGTGACCTTTCCCTCCAGAGATATATCAAGCTTTAGTAGTTCCCACATTCCTTTCTACCTTTCCTTATCATTTCCATTCTATCCCTTCCCTTGCCTCATTTACCTTTCCTAATTGTCCCTCTAATTTGCATAACTTGTTGGAAATTAGTGTAAGTAAAAAGGGAAGTGACATTGCAAGATGAGAAAATAGAAATTTAATTGATTAATAATGACCAGACAGTCCCTGTCCTCGAAGCTCCTTTTCACTGTCATCTAAAGCAGAGAGAGGACATAATGAGGCCCTCGTGAATGCGGAGATAGCTGAAGTAGGAAAAGCTCAGGATGGTGTTTTTGTAATTAATCACGGACCCAGAACAGGATGAGGATTTCTCTCTGCACATGGAAACAAAAAAATATTATTCACCCTGAAACCTAATCCTAGTTCTGAAAATAAAGTGTGTGACTAACATAGCTCATAACTTAACAAATCGTATGCATCATTTCAAAGGTTATCTCTATGCTATTACTGCAAATAAACACAATTAGCCCACAGTGAAGCATGACAGAAATAATCTAGTTATTCTTTATAGAACACTATGAGGGACAGTTATAGATCTTTTTTCCATTTTTATTTCAATAAAATGCTGATATGTCAAGCCAAGAATAATCTATAATTGAGCAAGATATATGATACCCTATTTTAATCCTCATTATCTTTTTAGAGGATGAGCAATAATTGCAGATATCACTTCTGCCTCATTTACTATTTTCAGTGCATTCCCTTCTTAGAAAAGTAAAAATTCTCATCAATATTATGAAAAGAAAATGAACAGAACCCAATCACCAATTTACAATGATGTGTTTTTGCCAGTTACCAAAACAGAAGAAAGTGACATAGACTTCTTGACAGCTAACCTATGATCTTTGGCCAAACACACGAAGGAAACGAGGCTGATTCCCAACTCCAGTGGATGGAACAGCAGCCGCCCACCTAGGAAAGGCAACGACACAATCTGCTGTTCATTCCAGAATCACGAAGCACCAGAAGGTCTGGCAGGATTTTAGCCATAGCAATTCATTTAAAATAATGCGTAGAAACATAATTCTGAAATTCATATGCTTATCTGCGGCTTTTTCCTAACTACTATGTCAACTCATACCACCACAACTCTCAGCTATTTCAAATCACGTATTAGCTCTTAGATTTGGGTTTTCTGATCCAGGCTCAATGTTTGAGGAACACCCATACATGTTTTGCTTCTGTTCTTTTCTGTTTTCTCCTTTCCTTCTCTTCCCTCCCTTACACTTTCTTTCTCTGCCTTTAAGCAGTAGGGATTATTAAACCGGGGCCTGACCACTGAGCTACATTGGGGCCTCACCTACTTTTGTTCTTTTTATCAGATATGATCTTACAAGATGTCCTGGTGGGTCTTGAACTTGTGATGCTCCTGTATGAGCCTCCCAGAGAGCTACAATTATAGACTTGCACCACCACACTGAGCAATCTCACTTTTTTTTCTTTTAAAATCTTTAGTGGTTTCCAAACGCCTTCCTCATAAGTTGCAAACACCTTAATGTAGAAAATACAATTTAAAATCTTGTTACTGATTATCTATGTAAACAATTTCTGGAACTACCTTCACACCTAGATAATTTGTTAACTCTCTGTGCCCTGGTAATGGTGAGAACTTGTCCCTAAATTAATTCTAACTGTACAATAAAAGGTGGCACCATGTATTAATTAACCAATGTGGCATTTCTTCTACCTTTCAATTGGTTGCTTTCATTCATCTTTGGTTGAGCCAACGCTGTACCTCTATATATTTGAGAAATTCTAAAAACGTTGAAGTCAATTATGTGTGCATTTTGGTATTAACCTTAGTATTTCCTTCACACTGTTTTCTGATCCTGCAACCATATTCTCAAATATTTATAAGTTTAAAATTCCCCCTATGCAGAATGCTATATTTAAAAAATAATCTTCATTAGTTTTTGACTTCCCAGTAAATGCAGTAACAGAACTATTCAGTAGCCAGTAGTACTTTACTTTCTTTTGAGAGAGATTCCCAAATGTGCATGATCATATTCTCCTAGGACTTATTCACAATGGTTTCAGACTTCACTGAGCAAAATAGCCAGAAGACAGAATTGGTTCCAAATTCTGCAAAATTTATCACTCTATTCCTGGGACGTGCAATGATGTTCTAGTTGTTTTGTATGTACATTCATTATTCTTAATGCCAGACTTTTTCTTTTTCTTCATAAACTAATCATCAATGTCCTTATGTTGTGTTTTTAGAGCAAACAATTGCTAGGGACATTTTGCACTGCAAATAAATTACCTAGTTACAAACTGTGAAAGAAATTAGAGCCCACAGAATAATACTATGCACAGCAATTGACCACTGGTAATATCTGAAAGAAGCATATTGTGCAGTCTGCAAGAAGAAGATGCCATATAACTGGCAGAGTGTGCCATGGCAGATCGAAGCCTTTTCACATGTGTAGTTAAGAGAAAAAGTGTCTTTATTTTAGTTAGACCTGACGCGTAGCTTTGCTGATCATTCTCCATTCTACTTTCCTCAAATAAGAACTTTAATGAACATGTGAATGATACAGCAGTGGCTCAACTATGTCTGAAATGTCTAAGTTTTTACCAACATGAAAACTCCACAGGACTTATTGTTGGCAGGAAGTTAAATGTAAGATTTTTCAGAACATTCATTTCTTTAAAACTAATAGCTGAATTGCTCTGTGATCTAACTCACTGCAACTGAAGCAATGAGCCTATGGTCTGCCCCCAGCTGCATTACTGGGAACTTGCTGGAAATGCAGGATGACAGGCAGGCTCCAGCCCAGAAGTGCAAAATCAGAGCATGTGCTGACCAGATTCCAGGAGATGAAGCAGTATGGTGAAGTCTCAGAGTCATTGGTTTATTGCACAGCTTCGGAGTCAGTCTGAGTCCCCTAACTACACAGATAGGGTCTAGAAGCCCTGTTTTTACAACTTCCTTTCTTCAGGTCACACAGGGGATTTCAAATCAAAGTAAATACCACATCAATAGTCTTTTTCATCAACACTTCATCGTCCCAAGAATAGGGGATATGACAGGCCCAAGTACTGATGTGACAAAATGGTAACAATCATATATTTGTTTCAGTGCTTTGCCAAGGTATCTGTGATAGGAAGACATAACTGAGGAACTGTCAGACCTCAGGAGGGACAGGCTGGGGAAACTCGCGCTATGAATCACAGGTAAGTCTTCACTGTACTGAAACCCTGACCTGTCTCCCAATCGCTTTCTTGCTGGGAATCAAAAAGCAGCCAGTATCCAAGGGAAGATTTAGTGCCCACCTTGTATACTGCGCTGGGCCCTTTGGATTCTGGGATTCAGGAGTGGAATCCAATCTTCCCTCAAAGCCTTGAAGTAACTACAGGAAGCAGCTCACTTGGATCCAAATCCTTCTTACCAGCAGAGGAACCTTTCATCTCTTCTAGCTAAGTGGTTGTACATCCACAAGAACACAAGGAAAACGAGCAGACAGGTCCTGTATAAATCAACACTCTGATCAACTGGGACAGTTGCCAGCTGGTGAGTACCTGAATATTCAACAGAAAATACTGTTGCTTTCCAAACATCTCTATTCCTTCATGGGAAAAACATTTTTTAAAAAAGAAAATGACAGCCATGAGAATTCTTTAACAAGGATACTAAGCCTTACAGTCCTTCTATTGTCTATCCATAAACAGAGCCCCCAAAACACTTTCATCAAGTACTATGCTGAGAAAGTAAAAACCATCACTCATTTCAGAATGATTTCATGCCAACAAAATAAATATGACATTGTCTTCCTTTGTCTTGTTCTTTGTTGTGGTTGTTCAGTGAAAGTGAGACACAAAGTCTAGACAGTGGAAGAAATGACAACAAATTCAAGCATGCCCATGTTGTGTGCTTTATGTCTCCCTGGGAAAGAAATGATTTCAACAGCTACTACTATAGTTAGGGCTACTCTGAACCAAACAGTTTTGATTTCTGACATTGACTTTGAAAGCATCTAAATAAAAAGGCACTCAGAATCTTCCATGCTTGCTGTTTGTATTTAATAATGTGAACCAAAATGTGTATTCCTAAAAGGTAAGACCTCGTCACAATGACCATCCAGTATGAGTCCCTCTCCATCATCATTTGGTTCTTTTCTTCTTATTTTTAACTCAACTGAGTGAAAGAGAATGCTTTTCCTAAGAGAGATGCAAAAATATTTCTTTAAACATACACTTTCAAGTGTCAAGATAAGTAAAATATTTCAGAGAAGTCTCAGCCACAGGTTTATACCTTGAAACTGACAGCAGTGCCTAGAAGTCACTGAGGGAACTTTAGATTCCCAGTCACTCCATCAAAGTTCAGACTTCATCACAGTAAACAAATCTTACAATACAGGCAGGCAGAGTTTTCATTAGGAAGCTCTACCTGCAAGACAAGCTTCCCTCTAGCCAGATGGAAATCCTACCATTATTCTCACATAGATATTCAAGGATTGCCTATGCCAAACTGTTACATCATTTGTGTGCCACTGTCTTTCCCATTACCATGGGGAGCATACGAAGTAGAAGGATAAAAGATTACGATTTTGGCAAGTTTGGGTTTGAACACCAGCCTCTTTCTAGATTAATGGGAGACCTGAGGAAATATTAACCCTACATATGAAATCTCTGCAGGGAAAAAGACATTGTCATTTCCCAGGGAACCCACAGACACAAACTTCATGAGGATACTAAAAGGACTGAAGAAGACTATGTCCATCCAGCACCTGGCAGATCATAGCCACCGGTAGTATCTATCAAACAGTTCACTGTACAATCTTCCTTTCTTTTCACTAAGTCAAAATTCCCGATCTCTAGTGGTTTTTCTCTAAGTAGAAAAGATATTTTTTCAAAGACTGAATAACATGTTCATTATAATAACAATGGGATTCTATTTCTGAGGAGTGTTAATACATCCCTGAATGCAGGAAGTTTTTATTATACAGGTGATTACGAAAGGAGAGTCCTCCCAGGAGAGATTACAGGGCTCCAGGAACCTGCACTGTCTCCTTTAGTCAGGTCCTGGTTCTGGGCAGAGAGTATAGGACCCCAAGTATTTGAGTTCATCCCTCCTTTCTTTATGCTACAACCCAGCAAAAGAGGGATGCGGGGAAGGATTTTGTTACCTACTCCAAGTGGCCATGAGACATCATTGCCAAAGCAGCTGGTTTCCTTAGGACTCAGCCTCTTACAGAAATCATAGGATTCGGCTCTTAGCACATCCTCTGTGGCTGACAAAGGGTCAAGCTGAGCAGCCAGGGAACCCCACAGCCACAGACCAGCTAAGGCCATGGAGTGTGTATGTGTGTGTGTGTGTGTGTGTATGTGTGTGTGTACATGTGTGCGTGTATAAGATCACTGAGTTTCTCAGACACACAAAACTCCCACTGCCTGTGCTTCTGACCTTCCAAATATTTCTCTCGGTGGCAGGGAACAAAATGATTCCGTGATGTTAGTCACGGTTTTCTGTAGGATCTGCTTCATGAAGTCAAGTTCTTTTCCTAAATCCCGAGCTTTTTAGGGATTATGGTACAGAAAAAAGAGCACTTCCTGCTGGAAAAACTGTAAGCTTGGGATCTTGAAGACAGTGAGAACCGGAAGCTCATACAATGAGAGGACACAGAAGCAGAAAATGGCCAGAACTTGTATCACAAACAGAACTCTGGCTTCAGCCTCTAGAGCAACCAGTCCAAGAAGCCAAACCACAGCCTTGGCAGCAGTCAGCTGGGAATGGTCAGGACTTGGTTAATCACTGGGAGCTTGTTTATTTTTTTCACCTCTTTCCAACTCAGAACTGACCAAACCATAAAAATCCAAATCTATTCCTTAATTCACCTAAGATGTTGTTATAATTAACCTGTTTCCAGCTTCTTGAACCAAGAACACCCAAACAGAACATACCTGAAATCTTTCCTTTCACACAGAACATTTGTACCGCCCTACCTTCCTCCGAGTCCCTGGCCAAGACAATGACGATGACTGACTCTCTTTCTTTAGCAAACTAAATAAATAATATTTGTTTATTCTCCTTTGGGTGGTCTTTGCTCATTTCCACAGATTCCCAGCAAGATCATATTTTATGATTTGCAATGTTAAGGACTATGGAAACTCAAGAAATGTAATACCACCTTAGAGGCCTCTGAGCAACCCTAAAATTTTTGCCTGAAATGTGCCCTTTACAAATGTCATACTCACCAAATCACTTTCCAACCACCCAACTCCCTTCACTTCATAGATCCAATCATAACAAAGGGAAACTTAGAGTCATATACTGACCAAGCATCCCAGTGTGTCGAAAACTATTCCATTTCTGGAAATCTTGCCTCCCAGCAAACACTGACAGCCCTGGGGAAAATGGAATAGCTTTTCACCTTCTAAGACTCTTCAACTTATTCCATCGCTCAAGAATTCCAAGAGGGAATTTCATGCACTTGGTCAAGAATGTCCTCTTCTCCTTCCAGGTTGCCAGTGGAATGAATTTCCCTCAGCCCTCTGGCCATCCTCACTGTCTAGTCCTAGTCAAAGCCTCTTTATTTATATCCGAGTTCCAAGGAGCATTGGTCATGCTTTCTTGCACACCACACTGCCCTGTACTCATGTCCAGTAGAGGGATAACATTGCAAAGGTGTCTAGAAACCACAGTATAATGACTCCCATCAGAACAGGTACAGAGTTGCCCCTCACTGTCACCACCACACCAAAACAGCGCTTGTATGATAAGTAAATAAATCAATAAATGATTAAATATTAATTAATTACTCGGTTTTTAAATAAAAAACTTGAGACAAAAAAACAGCTTGGAGCTTGGCCACCTAACAAGGAATGTATTCCCTAACCCATCTCAATGACCCCAGTGATTCATCTACCTCAATCTGGGTGGCGTTGTCCTGCCCATCATCCAGCACTAGGTCGGTGAAGCCTCTGGGGTCTGGAACGTCTTGGCCTGTGCTTGCTCGGTTTGTGTCCACAGCCTTGGGAGTCTCCAAGCTCCTCTTCCACCTGTGGCTGTATGCATGTGAGTCCACTTCCACCTCTTCTTCTGCCAGCGGGAAGGCCTGAGCCACTTCATACCTCCAGTCTGTAAAGGAAATTATAGCACGTTACCACGTGGTATGACTCATATGCATCATTTGTACTAGACAGGAAAAAGTAACTGCTAGTCGTCAGCATAGAAAAGTCCCTCATCATCATGAAATCAACTTCAGAAGAGTATGTTGAGTGTGGATGAGCACTTCTGGACAGAGTACAATCACAGAACACCCCAGAAATTGTGCCAGTGGTGAAATACAGATCTCACACAGGTAGAGATCTATACAATATGCTTTTCTTCTCTCCCCTTGCCCCCTGCACGTGCAAGGGCTTCTGCACAAATGCATGCACACACACATGCATACATGCACATGTGCGCACACACACTCATATACACTGTCCAGCTGTTATGAAAAAAACTAAGCTCGGACTCATGCAAAGGAAGCAAACCAAGAGATCTTCAGCTCAGCTGAAAACACAAATCAGATGCCTTTACAGGGAAAGCTGATACTCATTTCATGTGAATTGTGCTGGGCTGAAAAAACACAACAGCACACTTAAGCGATTTAAATCACACACGGATTATCTCCCCGGAAATGTGCTAAGCCACTGTGTGGTTGACAAGCCAGCCTTGGTTCCTCACCTACCTCATCTAACAAGCAATGCCCAGGAATCATCGCAAACGCTCGAGTTCAATTGTCCCGTCCTCACCTCGAGATCTCGTCAGGGTGGTAAAGGATGACGGGGACAGGCACTTACAGAAATGGATGGGACAGCAGGGAGATCCAATCACACGGCATTTTAAAGCCATCTGCAGGGACTGGCCCTCCTGACCCAGCTCATCCTGCCACTGAGGGAGGGAACATCAGATTTAATCACGACTCCTGGTCCTTCATTTCAGCAGGTCAGTGGGGGAGATGTATCTGAGGACTGAAAATTCACTTTCTCAACAAGAAGAACGGCCCTCTTCTGCCCCACCATCACCAAAAGATATGAGTCGACTGGCTTTATAACTGGCCAGAAATGGGTTCACAAAAGGCTAAAAGCCTAGGAATTTGATTATGGCCACAATGTTCCATTCACTCAAGAACATTCCAAGAAACTGAGATGTGTTGAAAGGAGCTCATCAGACCACGTATCAGCTACTTAAAACTACCGACACTAACTTAACGCTGCTGAGGCCAACCAAAAGCAAAATGGCCTAAAAACTGTTCTTTTCAATGCACAGACATGCTAGTAATTCTAGATGGAGAGGGAAGTTTTGGTTTTGTAGCAAGCCCCTAGAGTCCGATGCCTTAGCAGATACGAGATCTGAGAGAAATACCTACCCTTGAAAGGACCACAGGAACACAAACGCAGGAGAAAGCCAAGAGCCTGGGACCTGCAGCACCATGCCCAGCTCACCAAACCGTGGGCCAAAACAAACCCACGCACAGAAAAGGGTCAAGTGTGGTTTCCCAATCCCAGTTGCTTCTAATCAGCACTGTCATCACCACTCTAGAAAATGTTTCGACACTCTTGTCCCCACTGGCTACAGAAGCGTGCCAGGATGTTCACAGACTGAGCGAACAAGAGCGTGCGCGAGTGAATGCTGACAGACTCTCTGAAGCGAGAACCATGAGGTTAGACACAGCTGCTGAACAAGAGTCAGAAGACGCGGGCGGGGTCTCCTTGCTGGTGGTACAAACCAGCATAACTTAGAGAAAATATCTGACCTGCAAAAGCAGACGGCTCTACCTAGGAATGTGTCAGACTCTAAGACCTATCGTTCTAGGCAAAGCGACATAAAGCAATTTTATTTGCTTCATTTAGACATCTTGCCTCATTAACAAAAATATATGAGGTGGCTTAAAACAAAGGTGAGCAATAAAATTTTATAACAACCAGGTAAGACCTCCTAGCTCAAAATTTAGGTCAATGTGAGAGATTCGCAAGTGCTGGCGCGTGGGTGTGGCCGGCTGCAGAGGAGGACGCCACAGTGGACAGCACAATCTGGAAAGACCGCCGAGAACCAGACAGAAGCCCACCAGGAGGCTGCTGTGGGTCAGACCTGGTGACACGGGCTGGGGACAGAGGACAGGGCACCATTCCTGCTTCGCAAGCCCAGGATCCTGAGTCTGATCTTCAGTACCAAAAAAATAAAAGAGAGAAATGGTGACAAACATCATGCAGTACAAGGATTAAATGGACCAGGCAGAAAAATGGTCTTTTGGAAAACCACACACAAAGGCACAGGGTTCAGACCAAGGAAGAGTGTGCTTTGAAATGTAAATAAGTAAGAACATATGTAACATGTCAGAGAGTTAGACTTCATTAAAAACATCAACCTGGCAAAGCAACTCCTACTTAGCCTTCCTTCCCTCCCTCTGTTCCTTCCTTCCTTGACTTCTGTTTTATTTTGTTACACAGCACGGCCACGTTGCCCAGGCTGGTCTTAAACTTTTGGGCTCATGACATCTTCCCGCCTCAGCCTCCTGAGTAGCTGGGAGAACAGTTACACACAACCACGTGTAGCCCCTTAGTTATGTTTCTTTTTAACATTTTTAGTTTCTCTTCTCCACCACTGATTTTACCATTTTCTTTTTAGCTATGTGTGATGCAGGGCAAGACTGTATTTCCCTCTAGTGATGAGATCAAGGAGTCCCAGAAGAGTTCCCAGAATTCCACAGGAAGACAAGGGTAGACACAGAGACTAACAAGGAAGAGTCCTCTATGTGGGATTCTGTCTCAGCTTCCTCTATGGCCCTTTCCATGTCTCTCCTTACTATTTAGACAACAAATGCAAGGGAGTTACAAAACTTAGGAACTACTATGTTCAGACTGCACTTTGAAGTTGAAAAGTGAAAATTCCGACCAATGTGCAGAGCTCATTCTTCAGCAAGGTTATCAGGGATGAATTTAGCACACAGGCAGGTGGCTTGTAGAGGACACAGCCACACTTACTAGGGAATTTCAGAGCTAAGTCTTTTTTTTCTTCTTCTTCTTTTTTTGAAACACAATCTCACTTTGTAGTTCAGGCTGGCCTGAGCTCAGCCTCAAACTCACATCACAACAATCCTCCTGCCTCTGCCTCCCAAGTGCTGGGATTATAGGCATGAGCCACTACACTGGCACTGTGGTGTGTGGTACTGACTGCTGGTGGGCATGAGTCACCACACCCGGTATTGTTGCATGTGGTTACCAGGACAGAAATGGGGACCTTGCGCTTGCAAGGCAGGCGCTGGAACCACTGAGCTAAATCCTCGGCTCAGAGCTAAGTCTTTGGACAGTGACCAGCAGCTTTTCCTTGTCACGTGGTTGAGTAATATTTGTGACTTTTGCCACTTTTACACTATTTTCTTTTTCAGTCCTGTATATCAACTGTACATGGCAGAGTACAATTTCTTGTGACGTTTCCACGCAGACACAGCCTGCTTGGATCAGATCTTGCTGGAACTGTTATCCCACTGGCGCCAACACAACCCTCTGTCCCGTCTCGCCTTTAATCCACACGCTCCTCCTCCAAGCTGCTCCCTCAAACCCTGAAAACCAACTATTTGCTCCCTCTAATTGTGTTTACTGAGAGTAAATAGGATCTCAGGAAGGGCCTGAGAGGTTTTCTAATGAGAACATTTATAAGCCCGAGGCTCGGTCTCTGTAGCTGTCCTTTGGACTGTCATTAAAGCTTCATTCTTTGTCTCTGGTTGTACTATGAATAAGTGAGGCCTCATGCGTGGGCATAAAGAAAACCTGACCGCATTTTCACAGTGCAAGAGTACCTGGTCCCTCGACATGGACGGGCGGGGGGGGGGACTGGCTTAGGTCTGCTCCTTTTTCTAAGTGACTTCTGGAGAAGATAAAATAAATCAAAATGAATGTTTTATAGAAATAAAGACTGGAAAAACAATAGCTTGGGTATTCTATATTGTCCATTACTCTTCTGCATTTCATGGGCTATCAAGCTCATAAAAATATTTTAAATTATTGTTTAAATAGGCATCGAGACACACCACTCAGAAGAAAGACAAGGGATAGATGTGATCTCATTTTTCTCTCCCAGCTGTAGTGAAAACAAGCAATAGAAGGCCCTCTGAATAGGCTGGATGGACAGTCTGCTTGCTCTCTGTCTACTGTATGTTAATTAAACTATGGACAGAAAATGCTCAAACATAATTTTCTCCAATATGTTTGATTATAGGCATTAATCAGCTAGCTCAGGGAAACATAAAGTATATTTGATGATTTCCATTTGGCTAGTAGAAAAGAAAGCCTTAAAATAGGCGTATCTGTGCCTGCGATATATAAATTGATCTCAATACATTCTTGAAATATTCTACTTGATTAAAATAGCAGATATATTTTTCCTGAAGAAGATACTTTATTATTTTTCTATCATGAAGCTCCAGTTAACATGAAATCCAGTTAATTTGAGAGGAGACTAAGGAACTAATGTAGATCTTCCTGCTATTTTCTTGTAAAACCTGAAATCTCTTTCATGGCATCACATACTATAAAATGCAAAAAACAGAAAGAAATAAAATTGTGATTGTGCTGAGCAAGATATATTTATTTTGTATCATATCCTAATTTTTAATTTAAATATATCACATTTAACCATAATTATATATTACAATGGTAGGAGCTCATTTATCAACCTTTGCAAATAAATCCTACATACACCTGGCAAATCATCAAAAAGAACTGCATACAGCGACATGCAGTGACATACATTCTCATATATGTAGAATCCATGACCACTGTACATCTGGACACGAACTCCTGCACTTTACATGTGAACACAATCACCACTGTGAGTCCTCTTTAGGGTTATTCAGACTCTTCCCTGCAAGCAAATTTGCTGGCTGAATTCATCTGAAAATAGATGAAAATATTTGGCTTGGGTAGACTGCCATGTGGCTTTGCATCTCAGTTTACTGCAGAACTGAAGAGGAAATTCTATAAAAATATTTATAGCTTTGGTGATGTCCAATAACGAACTGACTACCCCAACTGACTTCGAGGCTTTGACTGATAGCATTACCGAGTTAGGTAGCCACAAGATATAAACTTAGAAAATGTTTTGTCTCGAGGGATTAAGGGTTTTGCATGGAGCCTCGCTTTCATGTTTTACTAAAACTCTGCAGGAAACCTTTGGCCTCCTGGATCTTTTAATGAGTCGTAACTATCCACCCAACTATAAAATTCTTCAAGCTTCTGCTTGCTAATGCTCCTTTATCTTCCCCATCATGCCTGGTATTCCCACAATACCCAATTTCTCAATAATCTCCTTACCAGCAATGAACATAGCTGCATTCACATAGATGAAAACCCTCGGCTCAGCTCCTAAATGTTGGATAATTATACACACTCTTTTAGATCATTTGATTGTTATGTTTTTGGATGAACCTTCCCTTCAGTCCTCTGAGTACAGCTAACTGAGTTTTCCTGTATAACCAGTGACTTTTCCTATTTGATCTTTAAGAGCACTGTGAAGCTGACCTTCATGTGAAGGTGAGATTGTGTAGTTGACAAAGCAGGTGTAAGACTTGCTCTCTTGAGAAAGCCTTCCTCACGGCAGGTTCTTGGCAGGCATGTGGGGATTTGGGGGAAGAAAAGTTTTCCAATCATTGCTTGCTAAACATGGGCCATCGTGTTTAAACTATTTGGGCAAATAATACAGTTATGCCGAGCATGTGTCTTTCTTCTAGGAGTCTGGAGTCTGGGTACAGGCTGGACAGCACATAGCTATATAGCAAGCTCCCAATAAAACCTCAGAGACTAACCCACTTCCCTGTGAGACAATACTTTAGTTACAGTTTCACAAATTTGTTAAAGAAATGAAGTGTGTCCTGAGTGCTTTCAAAAAGGACTCTTGGGGACTGGCTTCTAGATGCCTGAGACATTATCTCATGTGTCCTTTCTTTTTCCTTGTTTGTGTTATATCTTTCTGTTGTGATAGGTCACAATCTTAGTGTAGGGTCACACCGAATCTTGTGTGATGACCCTCTGCCTTTACTGCTTTCCATACATGGGATGTGATTGAGAATCCCACCATAGAGATACTTCAGAATAGTGACCCTATCTTTTGTACAATATTATGTCCCTTCTGTGAAATCACAGACACTGGAACATAAGTATCAAACATTTCTGAATAACAAATCAATGAATGCACGATGGAAAGTTGCCTCCTCGTTGCAGTATCTTAGGAGTTCATGCATGCAATCTCAAATGTGATTTCTCAAAATTTTAACCATATTTCTGGGTAGTAAGAGAAAAATGTACAAGAAGGAGAAAACTGGAAAAACAAATGTGAAAAAGTGTCTATTTTCGAGGTAAGCCTGACTCAATAAAAGGTTAGTGGCCATTGGGTAATGTCCAAAAACACTCTCCTTATAGTTCATCTCTGTTCTCTTTGATGCATGAAATTAGTAAAAAACACAACACAGGTCTTTGAACGTAGGCATGTTCTGGAAGGACTGAAAAGCTATGACGCAGAGGAAAAGAAAATAATTTTAAATTAAAAGTACAAAGTAAAAAGAATTATTTTAGAAGTCTGACTTCACTTTCCAAGGAACCGAGAATTAAAACTCATGTTACCCCGAGCACGTGCCCTGCAGAACCTCCATTCTCTGCCTTTACGGCTCCCCCACATCCGAGGCCTTGCAGAGCTCTTGGTCATGGTAGGGTACTTTTTTGCTATTGAGCGTGTAGCAGTTTAAGAAAAATATAAGGAAAATGAAGTATAATGGGAAAATTTAATAACTGATCTGTTTAATTTTCAAGGGAATCAATTTAGTAATCTGCCCCTAAATCTGACAGTATAACACAAGAAAATAATAAAAAGAAAAATGTAGGCAAAGGTACAATCAAAAACAGTGAAAACCACACAGTAACCAGTTTTTACTTTAACACTTAATGTTTCATAATTTAACTTTTAAATAAAATAATAAACTGGCATTTTAACTTTATACTAACAATGATAAATTTTGCTGTGGGAAATATGAAATATCTTCAGGCTAACAAATTTGTCACTGAAATGAAAGGTAACTTTGAGGGACAGGACAGTTTACTGAAATATTCAAGATAATGGGAAAGAGTAAAAATCTGTGTTCAGGGTTAAGAACAAAGAGGTTTTGTATATTGCTTGTAATAGCAACACCACAAACTACTGTATTAGGATTAGTAATTCATCTGACACACACTGTTAACCCCCCGGACCCAGGAGGACACAGGTGCACATGACAAGGTACATGACAGATATTCATGAGAGTTGGGTCAGAGGCTTTGATTAACCATCTCTACTATCTAACCTGCCTCGTTTTAACCTTTCAAGGAGCCAAATTTAACAATCCATCTCAAAGCCCAGTGACACACATAAGAAAGCTGTTTAAGTGAAGGAGAGTAACATAGGCAAAGTGTGTACAAGTCTGCAAATAGCCCTGCACACGGGAGCAATCCTGAAGCAGACGATCTCATGTGGAGACTCTAACATGAGCCGCTGTTCGTTTGAAAAATGGGACAGAATGGACTGCTGCGTTCATTTGAATGGTATTTTTATTGTATCATGAAAGGTTTGGGAAATAGTTAAGAATAAATAGTCTTATTCATTGAGGATTTCTATTAATTAGTCAGCAAATTTTTTTGAAAAACGGAATTCAAGAGAATTTTCACACGTTATTATAAAGCTGATAATGCCCCATCTTACAATGAAAGGAATGTGGATTTTCTTTTGAAGCAAATCTGTAGGAAATGGGTTCACTCCCACATTTAGTTCCATCTATAATCTGTTATTAAGTAAATAACTTCTAATTAAAATGACTGCTCTATTTTTTCCTAAATTCCTTGTGACATTCCAGAGAGAACACTATATCAGAAACCCAGAAATCACAGAAAAGTTTTAGGTGTAAAAATCTCATACCCTCTGTAGGATAAGAGGGGGAAACATTATACTTCCATGTTTCCCTCATCTTTAAATCTTTTATTCCATAATTCCACTGTTAGTTAATTATTTTGTTAATATATTTCAGGCAATCTGGGATCATACCTCAAAGATTCTGTATCTTTGTTTACAGTTTTCTAACTTATTTGTAAAAAGTCATGTATGTGACAGTGTGGTGAATACAAAGCATAATAAATAATTAAAAGTAACTGGTAAAATTCACCGTTAGCCACCCAAGCCCACCTTGTTACCTGTCTTGAGAATGGCTGATTTTTAAATAAGGGTTTTGCATTACAAGCTAAGTCCTGTTGCACAGCTGACTTTGTCAACCAGGAGAGACAGAAAATTCTGTAAACAAGAACTAGTCATGGCTCTCTAGGGAAAAGAAAAGTTCTGAGAACAGACCAGATGGACTCAATCCTTACAACTGTGCCCAGTGTCAGAGACTATGTCCAAACTCCCCAGGCCTGGATCACCAAGGGGCTTCGACTAAGTGAGGTCTACCAGATGTCTCATAGACTCAATCCCATTCCATATTGTCAACACATCATATTCAGTTTGTGAAGTCACAGTGTTTAACGGCCCCATGTTCAGTCCAGGCTGACTTAGCCAATGACTACAAATAAAATCCAATGTTCAGATTTCCATTGCATTATATTTTATAAATTGTATCTGATTTAAATCAGATAAAATACATCATAATCAAAAGAGCACATCTGGATAGGCCACACATCTTCTAGAGATTTGTATCAACTTGGGTATTGATCAGCAGCATCTATAGTTTCTTCCTCACAGTTATCCATTTTATTAAAAAAATAAACATGACTCTAAGATTATAGCTACATAATTTCAGGCAAGTCACGCAACTCTCTGAGCCCTGCAAAGCTGACGGTTATCAGTGGGAGACATCTTGGATCCTTTGACTCTAACCTGGTATTTCTGTGAAATTGGATTACATGATTCTGACGTTCAAGCTCAGTACATTTGGTGATAAACTGTCCCCTTGCCTCACAGCTTCCTTCAAAAAGACAGGCAATGCTGTCTGACAGTGCAGCCACTAAGCAGTGAAGAAAGCGGTCCCCTTTACTCACAGGGGAGACATTCCAAGCCCAGAGTGGCTGCCTAAAACATTAGGCAGTACTGAACCCTACAACTTCATGAATTTTTTATCATAAGGAAGTACTTATCAAGCACTGTGACCAAACTTAGCACATTCAGGTGTGACCAAAAAGAGAAAAAAAAAAGTTTATTTTGCCTTCTTTAAAGTTACACAATGGAAAGATTCATTCCTAACATAGATCTTAGCAACCACAGGGTATTTTTTTCTTGAGTCAGGAATTTTCATCTTTTCACTTAAAAGAAGAATTTTAAAGTTACTTTTAGGCATATCCAAATTGCTTATATCACTAATTTGCGCTTTGGTGCCATTACCAAGAAAAGTAAGGATTGCTTGTACTGACTGGATAATCAAGATGAAAAGCTAACTAACAGGTGGGTAGCATAAGGAGGACTCCCAATCCAAGGGCAGAAGGGATGGCACAAGATTCCATCACATCACCCAGAATACAACTTAAAACTTAAGAATGGTTTATTGTTAGAATTGTCCAGTTAATATGGCTTTGATTAAATGAAAACTAGACAGAAAGGAAAATTACAGGAATAGTAGTTATTGCACACATGGTTTGAACAGGCTGTTAGTGCCATGCTCAGGACTCTAAGACCATGTTCCTCGTGACTAACCAGATAAGGTTAACTGTTAATTATTGAGTAAAGTTGAAAAAGACAACCAGGAAATATATTTTCTGGACTTCTTGCTATGTGCAGGGATTGAACGTACAGGAGAAATGAAATAAACACAGTGTCATAAAATTTCAGAGTAATTGGAAACTCGGTGCGCAAACACAGAAAAACAAACAGTAATAAGTCATTACAACATTTTCAATAAAAATACAAAGTGAGTAAATGGTTTATTTCTGTTTAATGTATAACTAAGTGGCTAATGGAAAATTCTTAATAACCCGTATAAACCAAAACCTATGTACAGCTATAAAATGAAAATCACATTTGACTTATTTTTATAGATACAAGTAAATATGTTATACCAATAAAGACAAAAGCATTTAGTCCTCAATTTTTTAAAAACGTGGGCAAATCCTATGAACAGATAATTCAAAGAAGATATTATATAAATAAATATATTTGCATGTGTGGTGTTTTAAGAAGTCAAAGATATGAAATAAATTCTTTTTGTACTGCATTTATCCACAATGATTTAATGTGAAGTTGTGTTTGTCAGTATTTGATAAGGTAATTTTGTAACAAGTATTGAACCCTAATTTTATATAACACTACATCTAGTAAGAGTACAGGGATTCTAATTTTAATCAAAATTACATCTGGGTAATTCTTCTATCTTTGGTAAAATTTGTTTTCTAGTGTTTGATACTGAGGATATATTCTTGGATACACAACGTGATTTATTAATAAGAAAAACACTACATAAAATAATTAGGAAGGAAAATACATGCATATAAATATCTACATGTACACAAAAGACAAAATAGAGGAATACACTAGACTATTATCAGTTCTTTCACCTGAAATATTCAAGATAGCTACTGATTTTTTATTTATACTTGTCACACATGGATATTATACATTTTATATAATGTGTTGTTGCTTTTGCAGTGAGAGAAAAAAGGCATTGTTTCTACTCTTTTGAAAGGGAAGCTCATTCATTCATTCCACCTTGACAAAGTTTTCCATCACTACCATCGCTTGACTTTCCTACAGAGAGATGTTTATTTACTTCTCCCTCAAGTTAACATCTTCAAGCTTTGTAGCAGACATTTCTATATGAGCAATTTATACTACAAAGGGTTTTCTTCTTCATGGGTAACCAGGTAAAGCCCTGTCTTCAAAACACTTTTCTCACCTTCCCAGTTAATTGTGTACTATTTTAATAATGCCCCAAAAGTTTACTAGACATTATTGCTGTATCCCCGTTATATTGTAATTACTGATTAGTTGGTATTTTCTACAAACCAAGCTGCAGGGGAGGAGAACCGCGGCTCTATTCATCTTTGTCCTCCCTTTGCTCTCTCGGGCTGTTATAATAAACATCCACTCTACCCACAATGACTGCTAGTCTGTCTGTTCCCCTGGTCCAGCTCATTTCATACTTTGAGCAATGGCACAGTGGTCTCCTCGCCAGCAGCATGACCTTCAGGTAATCTTATTTCTCTTCCTAAAATGCTTATCCTTGACTACTTAGGTATCATTGGGTCACCTCTGGAGAAAATTCGAAGCAGCCTTGACAATTTCTGTGCAGTTTCCCCTACTTGTCTCACCTCTTTTCCTATCGCTGAGTTCCAACAACAAAAAAAAGATCAGAATTATAGAACTGTAATTTCAAAGTCCCTTAAAAGGTTCAGAGAGATTAATATAGCAAGAAAGCAATTTTCTCCAAGTTACTCTGCTTCTCACATTTGATTCATATATGCAATGAAACAAATCTTCACACAAGTTTAGAAACATAAAGCAATGGGCAAAACCACTTAGCCCTGACATTTCCAAATAACTTCACACACACACAAAAAACAGTTGTATGAGAAAACTCACATGGAAGATGTATGCTTCTGAATATCAAAGATAATAGTGAACCAAAGGATTCATAAATGATTTGTTAGTCATAGAAGATAGCATATAATTCTTTAAACCAAACAGATACCTTGTTCTTCATACATAGATTTAGAATGCTTTATATACAAAGATGTACTTATTAAATAGTTTTAAATGTTTACTGCCAACTCGCATTCTCTTTACACAACCACATTTCTTTTATAATGAACTCAAGATAGCATTAGAGATGAAATATGTTGATAAAGGGAAAAATGTATCTTTTTGTGATCTCAAGGTTTTAAGTTAGAAACAAATTCTTTTTGAGTTAAGGTCCTTTTCATGATTGGGAAGATTTCAAGTCAAATGCTATGGGAATGATGAGACACAGAAGACTGAGCAGCAACATGCATTAAGTTAACAATTCTTGGTTATTCGCAAATGCATTATACTTTAATATTTTATTCCACTGAATGCTATAGGATACTTTCTCTATATTTTTGGAAAAGAGAAACGTTTAAATTTGAATATCAAATAACATCCATTCAAATAGCAGTTTTAAAACAAAGTTCCCAAGAATTTCTAAAATGTCAGGAATGTCTGAATTCTGTCATTACTTTCCTAAATAACATTTCCTAATTAAATTGCATGATTGCATGTATTTATGCTGATTACAGAATTTAGCTAGCATTGTAAATAAACCACAATCAACAAAATTACATTAAAAAAAGAAATCAAGACAGTAAAACCTTTACTAAAATTAGATTTCCCTTTTTGTGACATATTCCTAAAACATGCAAACAACCAGTTAAGTATTAAGCTCCAAAAGTGTGATGAAAATCTGTATTTCAATAGCAACATAATAATCACTTACAGATGACCAGAACTCTGACATTTTTAGAATCCAATTGTTTCAGTCTCTCCTTTTCCTTGTAATTATTGTTCTGTGAAAAAGTTTTCACTCACAAAAGTAAATTATAGATATATTGGCATATTGGAAGAAGCTCTGTTTGAAGTACTTATTACAATGTAAATTTAGGAAAATCTGCTCTAGCTGTGCTCCCTTTAGCATATGACCAAAGAACATAAGAGATCTTCATAAAATAACTTTAAAAACAATAGCTTTTATCACTGAGCAAGGGCTACATGGTAGGCTATTGCCCAGATTATATTTTTATCTATGTACTAGCAATCAGCACACTGCCAACACAAGAATTATTTTCTTTGCTCTATAAGTAAGTTATATTAAAGGAACGTGGGTTTACGAAAACATCTCCTACCTTGACAAGTCACTAAATGAAGGACTTTTACAATCTCTTTAAAATTATATTATTAAAATATCCACACTACTCACAGCATTCTACAGACTCATACAATCTCTATCAAAATACCAGTGGCATTCTTCATAGCACTAGCAAAGGAGAAACTCTAAAATCTATATGGAACCACACACACACACACACACACACACACACACACACACACACACACACACCCCAAACCCTGAATGGCTAAAGCAGTCTTAAGAAAAAAGAGCAAGGCCTTACATACCTCCTGACTGAATTACAATACAAAGCCATAGTGATCAAAACGGCACAGTATTGGCATTAAGGCTGGTACACTGACCAAGGAAACAGAACAGAACCAACAGTGGCAAACCTGTGGCACTGTGTGAGTGCCCTTTTCTTTTACAATAAAAGATGTCAATGTAGGAGTTATTTTTTCTAAACTAAAACCTCAGCACTGAGGTTTAATTGTAGGGTTGGCACTTTGAGAAATAAGGGAATGTGGGGCTGCAGTTTGGTACCTCATCTCTAGAAGTTTCTGCCACTGGCCCAGAGGTATTACCATGCTTCTGTAGTCAATGGAGCTTCAACCACGCAGTGAAGAACGTACACTAGAGAAAGGATGGTCTTTTCAAAATACAATGTCAGGAAAACTGGGTATTCACATCAGAAGAATAAAATCAGAAGCCTGCTTCTCTCCAGTTATAAAACTCCATTCAAAATTAAAATCTTAGTTGCAAGACTTGAACTAGTTAAAATACTAAAAGAAAACATAAGGGAAATGCTTTAAGTCATTAACTCACAAATATAAAAATAGAGAATAGAGATGTAACAAAATGAAAAACTTCTGCCTAATGAAGGAGACAATCATCAGAATAAAGAGATAACCTAAGATGTGGTAGAAAAAATATTTGCAAACTATAGCTATAACAGGAAATTAATGTTCATAATACATGAAGATATCAAAAAACTTATTGGGAAACAAACAACTTCTCTAATAAATGGGCAACATACTAAAACAGAGATTTCTCAAAAGAACTCAAACAAATGGCCCTGAAGTAAACGAAAAAGTGCTCAGCATCACTAAGCATTAGGGACACACAAGTCAAAGCCACAATGAAATGTCATCGTACTCCAGTGAGTATAGCTGCTCCAAAAGATGAAAGTTAAGTGCCAGCGAAGAAGTGGAGAAAAAGTAATGCCAACCCACTGTTGATGGGTGTAAATGAGCATAACCTTTATGCAAAACAGTATGTGCATTGCTCAGAAAATTAAAAATAGAACGACCAATATGAGCCACCCATCCCACCAGTGTGACAGATCCAAAGGAAGTGAAGTCCTTCTGAGGGAAAGCCATCTGCATTTCCTCATTTATTGCAGAACTAACTACTCACAATAGCCAAAATATAGAGGAACTTAATTATTCATTGACTGATGAGTGGATAGAGAGAAATTCTGGCACATATGCAAAATAAAATGCTACTCGCTCATTTTTAAAAAACGAAATCTTGTCACCTGTGACAGAATGGAGGGAATTGGAGATCACTGTGTTAAGAAAAATCAGCCAGGCACACAAAGATACATTTCACATGATCTCAATCAAATACAGATTCTAAAGAAGATGATCTCATAGAAACTGAGAAAAGAAAGGTGCATACTGGAGGCCAGGAAGAGCAGGGCAGGCGGAGCAGGATGGTGAATTGCTCAGTGGAAGCAAATTACAGTTTGACAGGGGAAAGTTTTAGTGCTACTGCAGAAAGGGGACTAGGTAAAAAGTACGTACTGCCCATCAAAGAGCTAGAGGAAAGGATTCTGAATGCACTCATTGGAAAGAAATGATAAATGTTTGAAATAGGCTTTGGAAAGAATAAAAAGGAAGAAAGGAAAAAGAGAGGGGAGAGAGAGGGAAGAGTGAGAAAACAAGGGGAGAGAAAGAAAAAAAGAAAGAAAGGCGAGAAAAGAGAGAGTGACAGAAGGAGAAAGGGAGAGAGAAAAGTGGGGGAAAAGAGAAAATAAAGAGAAAGGAAGGAAGGAGGGAGGGAAGAAAAGAGAGAGAAAGGAAAGGAAGGAAAAAAGGAGGGAAGAAAAGAAAGAAAGAGATAGATAGATGATAGATAGATAGATAGATAGATAGATACATGGAACATAAGAAAATTCACAGAACCCAGCATTCTGGATACAGAGGGCAGAAATACCATCTTGATGAACTGCATTCTTGGATTCTTATCTGCTGTCTTTACATGGTCAGGTACATGGCAGTAGGTATGCGTGCATATGAAGAATAACTTGCTTATTTTGTTACATAAAAATGTCTTTCCATGTCACTGCTGTATATTTACTAAACAATTCATCCCTAGTAGCAACTGACTGATTTTCAAATGTTGAACTTTTAATTTTACTTTAACTTTTAAGATCAAATTTCCTAAATAACTTCGATTATCTTCTCAGAGAAAAAAAAAATCTGCAACAGAATCTTTGAGCTGTTGGCCTTAGACTGCATATACTTATATGCTCATCAGTGGGTTATCAGGACGATATACCATATTTTCATCATTCACTGAGCATTTCCAAAAGATTTACATATGTGTTAGGTATCAAACGGAATCCTGTGTGTGTATGTCTGTGTTTTGCTAGACAACAAGCCCAGGCTTCTGAGCATCCTACCAAGAAGTTGCATCCCCAACTCCATCACTACTTTACATTTTCAGTAGCTAAGTGTGCCAGCAGCAACATTGGTAGATTACATTTATAGATGAAGCTCAACAAGAATGGTTTCCTGGAGATTTATATTCATGTACCACTGGAAAAACAAAATCCCTCAGTGGGTAGAGGTTGTGACTGCCGCTGTAAATGGGTCAAGAAGAACACCTCCAGACTGTACCACTGATGCCACCTTACCCTACTGCAACTTTCACAACACTGCATCACCTACAAAAGGAAGTGTGCCCTTGCATGTGTTGCTAACCCAAGTCTTGTTCAACAGGCCAAGTCTTTATCGGTATAAGTCAAACATTTCCTCAACTCATAAGTTCATCTGTACTATTGAATAGAAGAATGGCACACCACCTTTGATATGATTTTGTAACATACTTTACAGACAATTGCTATTGTTGTTTGATTTATTCTACTGTTGATTAATCACTTCCTATGTATATTTTTTGTGTACATCTTAACTCAGACTAAACCCTAGTAAGGTGATTTTACATTGACATACATGGACATATGGCATTAGTAAATTAACCCTAATTTTTAAAATTGCCATTATACACAATTTAGATTTCATTGAGTACACTAAAACTACTGGCCCCAAAATAATGATACTGAAAGCAGTATAATGTTTGATTTAATCACTGAACAGTAAGATAAGAATATATTTTAGAATAGACAAAGAAATACAGTTTAGAGATGATGCCATATAATAAATATTTCATTTTTATTATGTCCATGGTATGAGTCTCAACACATATGTTAAACTGGAAATCCAGTGTGAAGTAAATACTTCATTTTTGATACTTATGACATAATCCTAAATATTACCTTGAGTTAAATTTCACAAAGGATAGATAATGATGTAAGGATACTGAAAGATCTGAAAAGATATAATCCCCATCAGTTACAAATGGCTCACCCAGATAAAGTAGACACGGTGGCCCTCAAAGATGTAGGAAAATGTTAGTAGACCAGGGGACAGGGCACGTTTTTATGAATGAATGGAATATTCTTTCCCAGAAGATACGCCTATCAGGTGTTTTTCCATTCTGGATTCCCTTAGTCATCAGGAAGTGCTTCAAAGATTTTGCAAAAACTACTAAGTCCCTAAAACACCAACAAACACATAAGTTCACGTGACACATGAGTCCCAGGCTGGAAGTCAGAGAAGTCAGGGGCCGGAGAGCAGATGGATGACCACACCCACAGGAAAACAGAGTGTCATTTGGTTATAGCACAATCAGCTCGAAACAAAACATGCTCATGAGAAGGAGTAAGTGCAAATGGATGTCAGGACTCTCAAATCCTCCCTTGATTTTTCCCATTAACATAAAAACAACAATAAATAACAAACAACCATATCAAAACTCAGATAACCAAACAAAAGTGCACCTTGAAACTATAATACCAAGTGAAGTAAATCACATAAACTTAAGGATCCCACAGCCTCTCCTATAACAGAAAGCCAAAGTATGAATAAATTAAAGAGCAAAAACAAGAGAAACACAGAAGGAAACAGGAAGACTTTTGCAAAAGAAGAGGGGACTAAGAAGTAGAAAGAGGATGTAAGGGGGAGGGACATAAAAAGAATTATTATGATGTGTCAAGTACATGTATCAACTCCCCCTTCGGAAGGTGCTCACAATGTGCTCTGAACATGGACTAACACAAATTAAAATTTCAAAACTTTTTGAGTTTCATCTAACAGAATCGAGATGGATAAGTGTGCATTTTGACACTGAACTAAAGGAAGGGAATGAAATTAGTGTAAAATTTTGTTATTTGGAAGGGAAATGCATATGACATTGAAAAGGCAGAAAAATAAATGACAAGATAGAAAAAGGAAAAACAGAAAAGAAAAGGAAAGAGATTTGAAGGGCAGGTGTTTAGCATGGTGGTAAAGCTGCACAAAAGTAATTTGGAGACTTAGTGATAGTGGAGTGAAATAAGCAGACAATGTGACCTGTGGTCCTTCCTGGAAGGCAGGAATACCTGTGCTTTGTTGCATGCCTTGTTCTATGTCCATCATTCCAAGATCTTTAGCTAACAGAATTAACCTTCCTAGTCTTCTTGTCCAACACTGAAATCTTCATCATGGCTTTCCTGAATACATAAATCAACTAACAATAGCTTAAGGATGTTGAAACACTGAGATACGAGTAAATTGATGTGTGTGTGTGTGCATGTGTGTGTGTGCATGCATGTGTGTGCATGTGTGTGTGTGTATGTGTGTGCATGTGTGTGTGCCTGTGCCTCAACCCTTTCCCACTTCAAAATTCGCTGCCATTTGGCTCTTAGCTCTTTCAGTGTTCATGCACGGAAATCACAATTTGCCTTGAACTCCAAAAGAAACACACCTGCATCCATCCTAGAATATATTAACACATATTAACATGTTTTTATCTACCCAGAAAATGTCCTTTCACACTTCCCCAGAGGAAAGGCCAAATGCTGTAAGACAAACTTTGAAGCACAGTGCTCATGGACAATGGCATGTGAAGAAAGATGAGAAGATACATCGCGTGTTCTCTCGTTAGCATTAATAATGTCTCACATGTCACCGCACACTACTAAGAGCTCAGCTTTTGAACCTGCCTTTTGTTATGAATTACTTGGCTGGGTGACAGACAGGACGGCTGGAATCTGCTTTTTTTTAAAGCCAACATCTTTCAGTGCTGTTTGGAAAGTGGAGGGAATGCTTTGTTCCCTTCTCACTTATCAATCAAATACTTCACGAAGTTTAATTAAAATTAAGTCAAAAATATAGTCTCTGTTTATATAAACCTTAGGATTATTAACCTGCTATTGGATTTTTTAAAACCCCTATTTAGAAAGCTGACTTAATTTTCTATTTATATGTAAATTCCAGCTTCTGGAGCTCAGGTCAGGCCTGCTCTGCTCGGAGAACGGAGATCCTTAACTCTGCACACTCAAAGTCACGGTGAAGACACCAAGAAGGACCTCTGGCATGGCCGCGGTATGCATCCCAGAGTCAGAACTGGGAAACATCTCAAAATACTCTGCAAAATGCCTCCATTCCATCTTACGAGAAAGGCTGCCTTCACTCAAACTTCAAAATTCACTCCTTGATTCATTCACTTATACATGAGTCAAGGCATGAGTCGCCAGCTCCACACTTTGCATGGCTTTCCCGGCGATGGTCAGCGAGCGGGGCAGCCAGATCACAGCACAGCAGGACTGAGTGTTTCCCTAGTGCAAACACTAGGACAGAGCTGGGCCGGGAGGGAGCCAAAGGCCAGGTGCTCTGAGGCAAAGTGCGGGTGTAGAACCACACTCTTAGTGACTTCAATAATGTAAGAGAGCTGAGTTTCACTCTCGGGGAATCAGAAAGTCAGAGGACAGCTTAAGCAGGGAAAGTCATGACCTATCACATCTGTGCCCTGACAAGGTCGGCACCATGATTCACTTTGGAAGAGATTATATAAGTGTATGTCTTTAGCAACTTAGATTCAACCGATAAAAATTAAAAACCAAAATGCTTTTATTCTGAAAATATTCAGCTACCATACAGAAATACTATCAGGTTCACTGAAAAGGAGTTAACCAATCCCCATGAGCTATTACATCCAGAATGTAATATAAGAAGAAAAATAGGACTAAATTTACCTACTTAGGCTGACGATCAATATATAAATACCTACGATTATTAATACATTGTTTCAAGAACAGATGCTGCTCAACTTACAAAAGAGTCATGCTTCAATAAGCTAATCATATTCTGAAAATACCATCATTCAAACATCGCATTTGCTACCCCCAGACTACTGAGCAGGATGGCTTCACCTAGACTCTGCCCGACCTGCTGGAATACACATATAAGCCTGCTTCCCGGCAAAGCCATCTGACTGAAGCCTATTTTATAATAAAGTGTTGGCTACATCATGAGTTTCCTGAATACTGAAAATGAGGAGAAATGATGGTATGGTTATACTTTTGGATCTAAGTGGACCCACTCTAAGTCAGGGGTGATTTTTAGCAAATAAGACATATCAAGAACATGACTGTGAATTTTCCACTTGTAACATCATTGGGGAAACTTTTCAAAATGTAAGTGCGGCACAGAAGAGGAAAATAACCTCACTAGTTCTATACTGGTTTTTCTTTGCTTAATATTCTAAAAGGAATGTCTCCAGAGGTATAGAGAGGAGCTACTTAGTTTTAGTTTTAGATTAAAACCGAGGACAAGAGAAGAGAATGGATGGAGATATATTGTTCATAAACTAAGACTGTAACTGAGGCTCACAGGCACACCACAAATCTCACCAAGACTCTCACGTATCTCTGTACTTATGGCCTTAATAGTTCCGCAATCCAAAAAGAAATGATAGTATCCTGACCAACTAATATGCTTTCATAATTGTCATAAATGCCCAAAAATCTGTTTGATGAGTGAGTGACTAAACACTTCAGCAAAAAATATGTCCCAAGTACAATTTACTTTAGTATGAAAGGAGAAATGGAGGATGTTTTAGAGGTTGAACATTAATGTATTCACTTTTCTTAAAATTAACAATAAAGATGTATTCAAATTCATTTCCAAGCCTTTAGAATGTGACAGAATCACACAGTACTCCTGACTCTTTCTCTAAGACCCCAGAGAAAACAAAGGCTGTGGGTCAAGCTTAGAGAAACACTGCTGTCCCAATACACTGAGTTATATTTCTCCTCTGTCTCTAGAGTAGAAGATCATACATTTATGCCTTGAGGGCACCTTCCAAATTTATATGGGGAATAAGGGAGATAACAATACGGTCTGTGGATATTGCACTGATCTTATTCGCAAGATGGAAAAGATGTGTTCACATATGTGGAAGCTTATATTAAGTCATCTGTATATGTCCCTCTGAGAAGTGCTTTCTTAAATATTACCTACTTTATTTTTCACAACAGCCCTTGAGTTCCATAAGACAGTGTTCTTGTTTCAATTTTACGGTTGGAGGTTTAACTGCCAATGAATAAAGTACCTCATCCGAGGACCCTCTGCCAATCCTGGACCGGCTGACACTTAAGCTGGGGTCTTCGAATGTCAGGATCAGTTCCAGTTCCCACACTAAGGCTAACTGTGCTGTCCAGTGTCATTACATCACTAACTTCTGGGCTGTCCAGGGTCACTACTCAACTTATGCCATGCTGCTACCCACTCCTTTCGCTGGACTCCCCACTCCAAAGTCAGCGGTTGTACTGTAGAGTCCAGAGTGTCTACCAGCATCAGGGACCTTGGAGATGGAGCACACAGCAGAAATTCAAGATAATAGGGATAAGAATTCTCTTCAGAATTTAATTCTTATGTAGAAAATGCATGTATGAATCTCAAAGTGCAATCCTCTGCTTTTTCTTTCTTGGCACTTTGACAACTCAATAGGGTACTTTTGTCAAATTGTTCTGTCATATTGCTGGTCCCTGTCCCAAGAGGAAACTTATTACCATTCAGTTGAACTTTGTCTGTGATACTGTAAATATTGCAATTAATAGTTAGAGTGACAGGCTGGGCAGAAGAGGTAACTAGCAAAATGGACTGTATTTTTTAGAAAAGATCCAAAATTTACCCAGGAGAAAGTGAAAAGTCCTTGGTTGAAATGTATATCTGACTTGGTATGTGGAAGAGGGATCTAGAATTCTTTATTTCTCACAACATCCTGAAGCTGTCTATTCTGCTGGCCCTTATACTATCTCAGAGTGTAGTCCACTGGCCTGTAGTCTTGTTTCAATTTTACAGTTGGAGGTTTAACTAAAAATGAATACAGTACCTCATCCGAGGACCCTCTGCCAATCCTGGACCGGGTGACACCTAAGCTGGTCTAGTAGTCTAGTCCAGTGGCCAATTCCTCCCCTTGACTTTGAGCTTCAAAAATATCAAGTACTGGGCCGGGGAGTTAGCTCAGTGGTTCCGGCGCCTGTCTTGCAAGCGCAAGGACCCAGGTTCGATTCCCTGGTAACCACATAACAATACTGGGTGTGGAGACTCACGCCCAGCAGCAACCAGTACCACATACCACAGTGCCGGGCGTGGTGGCTCACGCCTGTAATCCCAGCACTCGGGAGGCAGAGGCAGGAGGATTGTGATGTGAGTTTGATGCTGAGCTCAGGGCCAGCCTGAACCACAAAGCGAGACCCTGTCTCCAAAAATCTAAAAAAAAAAAAAAAAAAAAAAAATCAAGTACTGTCATTTACTCTCAAAAAAATAATGTGACTATAACAAAAAAAGGAAACAAAGGTTATGCATATAGGGGGTGGTAGGGTGGGTAGGACTATGGGAAAAATGAGAATTGAGTTATGGCATATACTGGTACAAATTCTCATTCTTGAGTGCAATCATGGTGTGTATATGTAATGTACCAATAAAGATTTCAATTAAATATGACAAAAAACATTAGAAAGCCGCACATGTACCAATGTGGGCACCCTTGGTTAAAGAAAATTGTGTTTTCCCCCTTCTGTTTTTCACAAGATAATCAAATGTCTTCTTTCTCAGCTGCCTAGATTAATTTAGAAAAAGGAATTAGCTGGAAAATGGAATTCAGCGACTCCCCATCACACACACAATTGCTATCGAACCCATCACTAATACTTATTTGTACCAAGTGATTCCTTCAATGAGGAGTAAAGATGTAGAATTTTCTGCCTTTGATTAAATGGGACTTACCTAAAGAGATATGTGACTTAAGAAAAGAATTATATCACTGAATGTGATATAATTTTAGATTCAAGAAATTCGATACAACAGAAAAATGGTCTAAAAATTGTGTTAATATGAGAAAATTGATGATACTTTAGAGACTACTCCAAAGTACTGAAATTAAATTTTTATTTTACTATATTCAAATTTTAGTAACTTAATGCTCATAGAGATAGATGAATTTGCAGAGCTGGTGGTCTTTGGTCAACAGAGAGGCAACTATATAATAATTCAATGTCCCTTCAGCAATATGAATGACCATAGCGAGAATGAGTTTACAAGTTTATTTGCTCATGATCCTGTACTTTGCATATGCCAAAACTACTAAAGAAGATGCTTTCTAGTAGGATGGCTTTGATTTTTATTTTTACACATATTTTCAAATGTAAAAACTTGGCTAATAGATGCTAATAAGGCAACTCAAAAAACTGTTTTCCATTAAAAAATGTAATTAGCATGATTTCTATTTTAAGTGATGCAATAATTTTACAAACCTCGTAGAAAAAGAGATTAATTTCACTTTTTTACAGGAGATTCTACACCAAGACAGCATCACTAGTCTGTGTTTCAGTGGGAATTCAAAACAATTTATTATTTTATTGATTAGGTAATTTCAAATTTTTTGCTTCTGTATTGATAGATATCATTTCAAAAGGGTATGCAGACTAAAAAAGGCCTGTGCTGAATGAGGCACCACTGAGAAATCAAATTGGCTCCAGCACCTCACCGTCAGCCATTTTATGAATCCACCTCAGCCCAGTGGGCCACAGAAAACATATCTGAGTTCAGGACAAGTTCATAAGAGAAGAGCATTCAGAAACCAACGAGTCCCCGGGGTTCCGCTTCTCCCAGAACTCTCTCCTACTTCAGGTTTAGAATAAAGTCAATGAAGAGCTCATGTCCTCCTGAATTACACTCAGATGTCAGCTACACCTCAAACTAGGCCAACTGCCCAGAAGAACATGCATCACATGCATATAGAAACATGCTTGTTTATCTTCTGTCTGAGCCTCAGTTTCTTCATGTATGAGAGTCTAGATCAACTACAACATCTTTCGGGTCTAGGATGAGAAATTGGAACTAGAAAAGGAAAATGTGCAATTGTTCAAAGTTCACTGTCTCTTCAACAAACTAAGGGCCTTTTAAATTAAATTTCACACACAAAATGGAACGTGCAGCATTATTGAAAAATATTTTAGGTTATATTTCAGAATATGAGTAAAACCCGCTGAGAATCAAAGATGGTGAAGAAGTTCTCCTCTCCGTATCTTCTGTCATACTCATTGCCACCAAACTCTCAACCTTCTTTGAGAAGGAACTAAAACAGTATTCCTGTTTTCCCCCCAAACTTTAGAAGTTAAACTTCAATGACTAATCAGGAACAACTGAAAATAATAAATGTAATAATTGTATAAAACCAGGATTTACTCATAGAGTAAATATTTGTGTCTCCTCAAAATGTGTATGCTGAAGTCCTAATACCTAGTGTGGCTGCCTTTCAAGACAGAAAATCTATGGAAGGAACTCATGTAACCAAAGACTGAATTTTCTGCCTCCTTGATCCTGGACTGAGAGCCTTTAAATCTGTGAGGAGATAAATGTTTGTGGTGAGCAACTCAGTCTACAGTGTTTTGTCATCAGGTCTCCAGCAGACCAAGACCCTCACACACAAGAGAGACATAAGTGATTGTCTACCACACATTGGGCATTTAATTGGTCTTTATGAGCAATACTCAACATTCGCCAAATTTGTCAGTATACCTCATCCTTCGACTACATACCCCCACTACAGAGATCCATTTTTTTAAAGTATAAAAGATATAAAATAAATCAAAATCATTTTGCCATTAAAAAATTGAAGACCGTTGAATTGACATCTATCCTCATCTCTTGTATGTCTTGTATGACAACAGTTTGGCAAAATATAATTGAAATAAGATGCCTGCGCCGCTAGCAAAATCATGAAAGGTAATTTGAATAGCATTTAAGGTACCATGATATTGCTTCTCATGGAAGCTATCATTCCCCAGAAAAAGAAACATTTCTTGTGGAGGGAGATTTTTCAGTGAGAAGTATTTAACTGGAAAAGGAAGTCAATGCCAGGCTCCCAGATTAGCATGGCTAGTCACAGCTCAGTCATTCCTGTACTGTGGATATATCCAGAGGCAGGCTTATTCCACCAGTTCTAAGAAGTTCATGAGGACACAAGTTAAGAACTTAACTAATTCTTGGTTACAAAGCAAACTATTTAGGTGGTACCTTCAGATCGTCTAAAACCCGGCAGAAAATAAAATCTTTCCTTTGTTTAGGCTGACAAAAGACAAACTTCATAATCTATAAATACTAGACACTGATTTCTCACTGCTCTGGAAGGTAGAACATTCCAGATCACAGCGTCCGCAGGCCCGGTGTTGGGACCAGTTTACCCTGTGCTTCACGGGAGGTCTCTCATGTCTCCAGGGCGCAGAAGTGGCACCAGTTCTGCTGTCCACCTCTCACCCCAGTGGGCTTGCTCATGCCTGACTATGTCCTACAGTCCCCACATCTTAATACCACTCCTCTTTGAGTTACATTTCAACATGTACAAATATTCAGACCACAGCAAACTCTTAGAAACGACATGGATGACTTGAAGAAGGTAGTTAAAAAACACTGATGAAAGAAAGACACATAGTTATCCAAATTGGCTTAATTAGTTTGAAATTACTAATGGCATGTGTGCCAAGGACTGAAGGAGGTTCAGGACACGCAAAGTTGGCAAAGTACAGAGACATCATCATAGAACTGGTTTTAACCCTTATTGTCCAGGTTCCCAGGGAGCATTTCTTAAAGTATTGCTCAAAGAAGAAAAAAGCTGCTACAGCAAAGTAAATTCAAGTTTTGCTGAATACAAGCTAAGATATTTTAAGGCTGAAGGACAACAAATGCCTCAGGCAATGTCCTAGGTTCTTATGCTCCTGTTCACCTGCCCATGCACTTACTTACTTGTAAGTAACGATAGAGAATAATGCTATGCCCTCTGCCCTTCATCTCCGTAAGGGAAAACTCACCTTGAGAACAAAGGCTTACCTGGTAATCCGTACCTTGCAGAGTGCTCAGGCATCTGTTACTATTATTGTTCATCTGCCTGGTAGGCCTAAAATTGACTTTAATACTGACCAAATAACAGGTCTAACTGTAGCACTGAATTGTGCTGCTGATAAAAGCAGTTGAGCCCACAAAGGGATTGGAATTAAATTGGAGCAGAAACAATGTCAGTAATTGTCAGAGAAACATAAATCAAAGCCCAAATGAGGTATCATTATGCCCAATGAGAAAGCCCATTACCAGAAAGAAATAACAAATGCTGGTAAGCATGTAGGAAAAGGGGAATAATCATAATTTGTTAGAGTGTAAATTAGCACACTCATCACGGAGAACAGTATTGAGGTTCTTCACAAAACAAGCACTAGAATTTCTATATGACTCCATGATCATAACATGGGTGTGTATCCAAGGAAATGGAATCAGCGTGTCAAATAAGTTCACATCCTGCCTTGTTCACTATAGCACTCTTCATATTGCCAAGATGCAGAAGTACCTCACACATTGATGGGAGAATGGATGAAGAAAATTACACACACACACACACACACACAGAATGAAGTTCCTCCATTTGCAGCTAAATGGATGAAATTGAAGGACATTTTCTTATATGAACTTTGTCAGATATGGAAAGACAACTAGAACTGTTTTTATATGTACATGATAAATGTTGATCTCATAGAAGGAGAAAGTAGAATAGTGGGTACAGAGCCTGGGAAAGGTATGGAGAAAAGAGGGATAAAAGAGATGATAGCTAAGAGATACAGGGTGCAGTCAGAAGTTCCAGCTAATGTTCATTAGAGTAACAGTGATT